>QNUK01000397.1:0-200000 GCA_013621035.1 Clarias magur | reverse complement strand
TTTAAAAAGTAAACGTCCCCCAACACTGGTGTAACTAATGTTATATACAGTTCTGTTTAACGACATGCTGTAATATATATTTTTTGAGAAATGTGTCACAGTACGATCTGTTCATAATCACACTATATGGTAATTATAGTCAGATACAGTCATACTGTAGTAATATAATCATGTCAGAGCGGTGCAATAAAGCAGCGTCACCGTGGATCTTCTGATTTGATTTTCAGGTTCTGTGGCGATACACCGGCCCTGTTCTTAAAGACGTTCCTGAGAATGTCAAACTGATGAAGTGGCTTCCACAGAACGACCTCTTAGGTGTGTTTACACGTCCAAATCGAAGATTTAAAGACAATATTTTTAGTTTATTTAGTTTGCACAGTTTATCAGTGTCAGCTTCCTAAAAGAATGTCTCCTTTTAAACCTTCCCAAGTTCTCCCACACCACCTCACTGCTCCGCTCCCTGCACTGCATCAAAATTAATGCAGCTGCTGCATCAAATTTAAAACCCTGATGCTCGCCTACAGCACAAAGCTAAAAAACGGCCCAGCACCCGCTTACTCCTCAGCTCTGATCACACCACACACCACACCACGTTCCCTCCCATCATCCAGCACCACTCGCTTCGCCCCCCCCCTCCCCCCAAAGGCAGGAGGTCCTCGAAACCAAACAGTTACATTTTGTATTCAGTCCATTGCATTTAGTTATTTACCTTTTAAAATATTCAATTAAGGATTTAAACACAAATGTGTTATATACACACGTGGACAAAATTGTTGGTACCCTTCGGTCAATGAAAGAAAAACTCACAATGGTCACAGAAATAACTTTAATCTGGCAAAAGTAATAATAAATAAGAATTCTATGAAATGTTAACCAATGAAAGTCAGACATTGCTTTTCAACCATGCTTCAACGGAATTATTTAAAAAAATGAACTCATGGAACAGGCCTGGACAAAAATGATGGCACCCCTAACTTAATAGTTTGTTGCACAACCTTTTGAGGCAAATCACTGCAATCAAACGATTCCTGTAACTGTCAATGAGACTTCTGCACCTCTCTGCAGGTATTTTGGCCCACTCCTCATGAGCAAGCTGCTCCAGTTGTTTCCGGTTTGAAGGGCGCCTTTTCCAGACAGCATGTTTCAGCTCCTTCCAAAGATGCTCAATAGGATTGAGGTCAGGGCTCATAGAAGGCCACTTTAGAATAGTCCAATGTTTTCCTCTTAGCCATTCTTGGGTGTTTTTAGCTGTGTGTTTTGGGTCATTGTCCTGTTGCAAGACCCATGACCTGCGACTGAGACCCAGCTTTCTGACACTGGCCAGCACATTTCTCTCTAGAATCCCTTGATAGTCTTGAGATTTCATTGTACCTGCACAGATTCAAGACACCCTGTGCCAGATGCAGCAAAGCAGCCCCAGAACATAACAGAGCCTCCTCCATGTTTCACAGTAGGGACAGTGTTCTTTTCTTGATATGCTTCATTTTTCCGTCTGTGAACATAGAGCTGATGTGCCTTGGCAAAAAGTTCCATTTTTGTCCCATCTGTCCATAGGACATTCTCCCAGAAGCTTTGAGGCTTGTCAACATGTAGTTTGGCATATTCCAGTCTGGCTTTTTTATGATTTGTTTTCAACAATGGTGTCCTCCTTGGTCGTCACCCATGTAGTCCACTTTGGCTCAAACAACGACGGATGGTGAGATCTGACACTGATGTTCCTTGAGCATGAAGTTCACCTTGGATTTCTTTAGAAGTCTGTCGGGGCTCTTTTGTTACCATTGGGATTATCCGTCTCTTTGATTTGTCTTGAATTTTCCTCGTGCGGCCACGTCCAGGGAGGTTGGCTACAGTCCCATGGATCTTAAATTTCTGAATAATGTGTGCAACTGTAGTCACAGGAACATCTAGCTGCTTGGAAATGGTCTTATAGCCTTTACCTTTAACATGCTTGTCTATAATTTTCTTTCGAATCTCCTGAGACAACTCTTTCCTTCGCTTCCTCTGGTCCATGTTGAGTGTGGTACATACCATGTCACCAAACAACACAGTGACGACCTGGAGCCCTATATATAGGCCCACTGACTCATTACAAGATTGTAGACACCTGTGATGCTAATTAGTGGACACACCTTGAATTAACATGTCCCTTTGGTCACATTATTTTTAGTAGTTTCTAAGGGTACCATCATTTTTGTCCAGGCCTGTTCCATTAGTTTATTTTTTTTAATAATTCTGTTGAAGCATGGTTGAAAAGCAATGTCTGACTTTCATTGGTTAACATTCATAGAATTTTTTTAATTATTACTTTTGTCAGATTAAAGTTTTTTATGTGACCATTGTGAGTTTTTCTTTAATTGACCGAAAGGTACCAACAGTTTTGTCCACGTGTGTATCTAATTTGAGATGATCTTATAGATACAGTATATTTCAACTTCATCAATTAATATTTAAAATAAAATATTTGAATCACATTGTATTTTAAGCATTTTTTATTTTAAAGCCAGCAGACTTCTTCAAACTTCTTCAAATCAAAATTTTCCATATATTATTATATAATGTAAAAATAATGAGTATATTCATTGATTCACATCTTTTTTCCTTTTCTTTAATTATATAAAAGCGCACCCCAAGGCCAAGGTGTTCATCACACATGGAGGCTCCCACGGGATCTATGAGGGGATCTGTAACGGCGTGCCCATGGTGATGATCCCGCTGTTCGGTGATCAGAGAGACAACGTTCTCCGCATGGTGTCGCGTGGAGTGGCAGAGAGTCTGAACATGTACGACCTGACCTCGGAGAAACTGCTGGAGGCGCTCAGGAAAGTCATCACAGACAAGAGGTAGCGACAAAAGAGCTTCCACTCAACAATACGCATTTCTGTAGTTACAGCTGAGTCACAGCAGATGCTCCATGTAAATAGATTAAATATGCGTGAAATCACTGACATGGTGCAGTTTATTTTAAGTAGAGACACAATAATTCAAGTCTCCAGTCTCAGTGTTTTGTAACACCGAAAAGAGAATCTGTTGAGGAAATCACTATATAAAATCGTAATTACTGACAAAAATAATAAACCACTTGGGGATTTTTTGCTTTTGTAGGAATTGATCAGCTTTATGGTGATAATAGTCACTCAAAGTGTTTTATATTAATCAGTCATTGGTGCGCATCATACTCATGAAGACTGTGCTGTATTTTTTTTACATTTCTATTCACAGTTACGAAGAGAAAATAACAGAGCTGTCACTCATACATGAAGACCGTCCCATTGAACCGCTGGACCTGGCCGTGTTCTGGGTGGAGTTTGTGATGAGACACGGAGGAGCTGAGCACCTGAGACCGGCCGCTCACCACCTCAACTGGGTTCAGTACCACAGTCTCGACGTCATCGGCTTCCTCCTGCTCGTTCTCACCGCCGTCATTTACATCACCTTCAAAACCTGTGCGTTCTGCTTCAGGAAGTGCTTCAGGAGGACTCAGAAGACCAAGAAGGAGTGAGGTGTCCAGAGCAGGATCAGGAAACTAATCAATTCCATGATGTGTATAGGGATGATGATTTACAGCTATGATGTTATACTGTGATAATCTGAAATAGTTACCTGTAGTGTTCATTTTCATATTCACAGGTTCCAATATTTAACCATTACAGTTCATAACCCACCGCTATGCTGATATTAAACCTGACAAACATAATAATAATGCTTCAAATCTCAAGTTAGCGGTTTACTTAAAGGGGTCAAGCTGATTTATAGAAGTAGAAATGTGAAACGTACTTAAATAATTTTATTTCTTCTGTTTTTATGTCACTCAATGAATTAGCTACTGTAGCTAATGTAGCCTTCTTTGCATTCCCTCCAAAATCACACCCATGAGATCCATTATACAGTTTGTTCATACCTTCCCTAGCATCTCATGCTAACTACAAATAGAAAACAAAGAATCTCTTAATTGGTCTGTCTAATTGGTGTTTCAGAATTTCCCCAGTGTGGGTGTGTGACGGACTGGCACCCTGCTCCAGGTCCCCGCCACAAATTCGCTTTTCAGCCTCCGAGTGGCGCAGTGGTTAAAGCGCTCCCCCTATCATCCGGAGATCGCGAGTTCGAATCCCGGGTGGTGCTGTAACCTCTCGCAGCCGGAGGTCTAGAGAGAGCTGATTGGCCGAGCTCTCTCAGAGGGGAGGGATGAGAAGTACATAGTGCTCCCACATTAATCACGGCTCTACAGCCAGTCAGGGGCGTCTGTGAGCTCGCGCAGCGGAGGAAGCGGATAGCGCTGTCCTCCGAGTGTGTTATGCCGCCCCCGACGGTGCGCGAGCGAGCAGTTCGAAAAGATGCGGTCGGCTGGCGTCACGTGGTTCGGAGGAAACACGTGATAGTCTTCGGCCCTCCCGGCTGAGTGGTAGTAGTAGCCTTAATGTGGGAGCGCCCCCTAGTGACGGGGAGGAATTGGACACGACTAAATTAGGGAGAAAATCGGGGGGGGGTGGGGGGAATAAATAAATTCGCTTTTCAGCAGTATTGGCACATTTGAACGTACTACTGGAATTCTGTAAAAAAAAAAAAACATTGTTGTGATAATCTACTGAAAGTTACTTAGTTATTCGACTAATATCAGTAGTCCGGAATGTTCCGTTCCTATAAACTAAACTAATATACAGAGTTGATGTTTTGCATGTGAGATTATTATACTGTGAATTTATGATGCTGCTCTACCTCTCGAACGTCGTCTACCTCCAACTGGCCTTAAAGCAGATCAGGAAACGCAGATGAAATGCAGCTATGCATGTGTTCTTTCAAATTTAGGTTCTAGTCTTTAAGCTCCTGTCACATCATCTGTAAAATCCAACATGCTGAGATCTAACTTTTATTTTGCAAATAAATGGAAAATAAAAACGCAGACACAAGATGTGTGTAACACTGATGCCAAACTGCACTGTGATTATCAGCTCTAATGTGAATTATTATATTATTTCACACCGGACTTTAGGACATTTAGGTTTATTTTAGTTTGAATCACTTTTATAACTTCATAACAAAAACAATAACAGTTGTAGTAATAATAATAATAATAATAATTAATAATGATAATAATAATAATAATAATAATTATTATTATTATGATTACTATTATTATTTTTATTATGAAAACACCCTACAAATTGAAGGCCCATGTTTTACATTTGAGCAATAATCGCTACCTTGTGATGTGATATAAAATTAGTTTTATTTGGGTGAAGTATCTTCCATGTTTAAATTACTGATCAAAACTCGGGTTCTTTTGATTTTGTTTACTAAATAATCGATTTTGTTTACTAAACATATCAGTACTGTAGAAATGTTCCATCAGATCTTTCCGGAAAGGTACATTTCCTATATTGATTCCACTGCTAGAATTCTTTGTTGCTTTCAGGACATATGACCCCAAAATAAAACTTCTTTTTGTCATCATGTGTCATTCATGTGTTTTATTCACTTCATAAACATATTTATATTTACATTTAGGTATTTGGCAAATAGTATTTTCTTTGCAGAGAGATTTACAAAAGTGCTGTTAGATAATTATGGGATTCCTGTCTGCTGTACACTGTGCTGTGTGTGTGTGTGTGTGTGTGTGTGTGTGTGTGTGTGTGTGTGTGTGTGTGAAGGATAGTTACTGTATAAGGGTCAATGTCCACAAGGACAAGGTAATCTTACTATTACTGGGTCATTCAAGATAACCTTAGTTGGGTTTAGTTTATCAAGTTAAAAGTGGGTGAACCTTAAACCCACTATCACTAATGTGTGTGTGTGTGTGTGTGTGTGTGTGTGTGTGTGTGTGCGTGCGTGTGTGTGTGTCTGTGTGTGTGTGTGTGTGTGTGTCTGAACAAACATGCTACTTATTATGTGCTGGATCATGTTTTTATTGAAGGAAGACGATCTACTGGAGAATCATTATATGTGTAGCCACAACATTAGGACTTTCTGTTAAAGAAATATGAACTTATATACATTAAGTTCCCGACTTACGAATGAGTTCTGTACCGGAAGTATGTTAGTAACTCCAACAAAGTATGTCTTATACGTTTTTGACACGAATATACAATGTAATACCAATCCACTTGACTAAATGTGTCCCTTTTCCACCACTGCCATCATGTGGCCAAAAACTGTAATCGCACCTAAGAAAAATAAATCTCAGGGTGATACTGTATGTGTCTGTGCCTTTAAATCGCGAAGGGAATTCCAGGTCTTATTTTGTCTCTCAGCTGTTCTCCACTGTATTAGACTGTAAACTCTAAAATTGACATTATTCACCATCAGGGCAGCTTTACAAGACCGTCATTTTCTATCGTGCTCCCGGACTGATTCACTGAAACCGGTGAGGTTGACTCATTTCTCCTGCACCCCTACACACACTCACACATACAATATCCAGAACTTTAGACATTTTATACATTCACTTCCACGGAGAAAATATTGTATATAATTGTAAATATTGATATCTGGTGCACTGCCGTGTCTATTTTTTGTACAATACACATGAGCAACTTCCATGATCCAGCCATAACTTGAATGTATAGACATATATGTTAGATATGTTAACACATATGTTAGACATATACAATGTATTTCTGAGTATTATATATCAGTATATGTCAGTTTTTATCTGAGGTCTGCACACTGCCTCACAAATAAATGAAGAAATAAATAAAGTAAATAAAAGTTGGGAGAGGTGAATCACGTTGAAAAGTCACTCTTTCACACTCTGACTCCTGGAATATTGTCATGCTATCAGGAAAGATGAAACGCTCCACAGACGTGATGTGCTGGTGATTCAGTATATTCAGGGGGTCATGTCACTTCATTTTATCTCCACATAACGTTACTGAGTCTCGACCTGAGCGACTGAAGCGACCGCAGATCATAACACTGTCTCCAGAGGCTCGTACAGTGGACACGATGCATGATGGGAGCATTGTTTCATTACTTCCCTTCTCACCCTGACACGCCCATCACTCTGGAATAGACTCAGTCTGGACTCATCAGGTCACATGACCTTTCTCCATCGCTCCAAAGTCCAGGCTTTATGATCCCGAGCAAACTGAAGGCTTTTTTTTTCTTCTGATGAGTCTCACTAACAACAGCTGGACACACAGCTGTTTAGTCCCAATCCTGCAAATTCTCATCACACTGTGTGTGTGTGTGTGTGTGTGTGTGTGTGTGTGTGTGTGTGTGTGTATGTTTTACCATTAAACATAGCTCTGATTTCTCCTGGACATTTTTCTCCATGTGCAGGATAATATCTGGACCCTTCTGAAATTAAAACTAAAGTAAAAAAAAAAAAAAATGTTAAAGGAATTGTTGCAGCTGAAACAAATTATTCTCTGCTGTAAATGTCCAATCACCGGCTAATAAATACTATACTTGTCCGTTTAAATCCAAACCGTGATTTTTTTTTTCTTTGACCAAGCAGCGTATATAATTACGTGAATCTCCGTATTTCTATACAGAAAAGCAGAAGAACCGTCTGTGATTAGTCGGCATTACAGAGCATTTCCCTCCTGACCTTTACACAGTTAAGCACAGATAGTCCGTGTGTTTTTATCAGCTGTTGTAACATTTTAACAAATAAAACAAGACTCGATTACTGTGACCAACTCATTAATTTACAACTGCTCACTACATCTGCTTTAATTCTCCTTACTGAAATTAATAGTAATCCTGATTTTGCTTTATTGCACTCATCCCATCACCCCATATTAAATATTAAAACCTTTCATGCACAACCTTTAAAGAATAAGAAACCTTTTTTTTCTTTAAGAAATATACAGTACTGTACATCCCATGTCTATTGTGAATGCATGAGCTGGAATGTACCGCCTTTGTTAAGACTTAGATTAATTGTAAGTGCTTGACACTTCGCTCTAATGGATTTGTAAGCAAATTTATTACAATAAGTCTATATCATACCAAATAGAAGATTCCTAAGCGTATTTCTAGTAAAATGTGACTAAAATCGTAAAAATGAAAATGTCTTCTTCTATTGGAAGATAATTTTGTTTCTTTTGAAGAAATAAATTCCTAAAACCAGCAAAATGATCTTCCAATAAAACTAATTTGATTAGTAATGAGGTTAATAATCTTAGATCTGGATTGTTTCACATTTACCTTTTGTCATGTTTTTGTGTGCGAGGCATAAATGCAGAAGTCCAGGTGTTAACGGAAACGATGTTTATTTATAATGAAAAACTGGGAAATTGAACAAAACAAATATACTTTATAAGTAAAACAAAACTAAAACACGTATAGGGGAAACGGGAGACACAAACTAAACATGCAGACTTTCACGAGTATAAATCAACAGATGCAAGACGCCAAACAGAACTGAAACAAGCTATTTATAAAGAAAGTAATGATCAACTCGGTTCAGGTGAGCGCCCACGTCACTTGACCGAGATGTATAACGGGAAATGAAGTAACAAAACAAACTACAAACAACAAAGACTCAGGGCGCTTTGGCGCCCTCTAGGGGTTATCCCTGACACCTTTAGGCATTAGACTTTATCTAGAGTGAGTTACTGTACAAATGTTCTTTGAAGTTTCAGTCGTTGGATAGATCCTTACACTTTAAGCAACAGATGTGTCTCAAGTTGTTGCTTAAAGATTGTCAGAGACTCAGCTGTACGGACATCTAGAGAGAGAAACTTCATTCCACCAACTAGGCGCCAGAACAGAAAACAGTCTAAATGCACGTCTTCCACAATCTCTGAGCGACGGAGGGACGAGGCGAGCAGTGCTGGAGGATCAGAGGAAGATCGCGGTACAGCAGAAAAGCCTGAACTAAACTTTATTAAATTTGGTATGTGGTGCATCACAACAGATAACAAATAGATACATTTCCTGGAGTCACATTTACGATATAACTGTCTGCCACGACTCATAGGGAGAACACTGAGTGAAATCATATTCACTTATGCATAGATTATAGTCCTAGCGTGTGACACAGGACGGGAGAGTAACTGTGGCACATGTGCATTTAATTTGAATTAAAATGTTTAACACATTGCTTGAAACTTGTGCCTGGACAAATTACACCTTAGATACAGAAGACCTTTTGGAACTCAGCAGATCTACTCTAAGCATATTAAATAGCTGTCGGGAGCAAGATGCCCACAGCAGGAAACAATTTAACGTAGCTGCACACGCTTTTTACTGTAAGAATCCTCCTTGACACCTGATGAAGTTTTTCAGTCCGATTCTAAACAGGGGCATTGCACATATGTCTTGATCAATATCTCTTATTTTTCATTCCAGGCTTGCGAGGGGCCTCCTGCCGTCTTCCCCCGATTACAATGTCCCATGGTTTGTTACAGTATGTTATACTGCATATGCAGAATGGTTTGGTTGTCTCATTCAAGTTGTCAATTTGTCAGTGTTTTTATCGTCTCTGCACAAATTCAAAACAGAAAATTAAAGCCTTGCATGGTGGTGCGCGGTGTTTGGGACTCCTAGGTCCCTGTCTCTGTATGTGGAGTTTGCATGTTCTCCCCATGCTTGAGGGATTTCCTCCAGGTTCCTCAATTTAAACATGCAATAGGCACAATTATCTGCCGTCAGGTTTTCCATTACCACAAAAAGTGAAGGAAGAGAAGAAGTGAGTCATTACAACAGGTTTATGAAATGTGGTCAGTCCTCCAGGCCACTCTCTTCATCTCTCAATGCGTGTAAGTGGTGGGGAAATTTCTGTGACTTGTGCCGATTTCAAGCCTACAGTATTACTGAAATGGGCTAAAAATTATACCTGTTATTTATTATTTTTTCATAGTTAGATTGATTCTAATTAGCAAGCCAGTGGCGGGTGTGGTAAGGAAAACCTTCACTAAGATAACATGAAGAAGAACCAGATGCATGAAGAAATCCATCCTCTTCTGGATGAGACCTGATTATTAGTCATTTTTAAAAACCAATACACTATCACGCTGTATAATAATAGTGTGCTGAACGTATCTGCAGGATGAGTATTTTTAATTTTGTTATATATGTATTATAATATTTCAGCTTAAGATCCTACAGTACTCTACTTGTTGGTGTATGTGGCACAAATCATCCTTTAAAGCTACTGGGAATCGGTTGATGCAAAACTCACTTAACTTCTCAGTGTGAAGGTAATTATTAATTATCCCTCATTAGTTGTCAAATGTTTGTGATAAAGAGTTACTGAGGTTTCTCTTGTGCCTACATCCTGACCCTTAACCATTAAGATAAACATAGCCTTTAATGTTAACACTTGTCTAGTTGAACATTATGTCCTGACTCTGTGATCTCTTTTACCCTTTTACACATAAACTACTGATGGACTATCACTATGACATGGAGAAAATTGAAAACTTTGGCAATACATTCTGCTATCAACACCCACAGCCTATTCATTGCTTTTGGACTCAGACACAGGGAACCTCTCTCTCTCTCTCTCTCTCTCTCTCTCTCTCTCAACAATGCAATTCAATTCAATTTTATTTGTATAGCGCTTTTAAGAATTTACATTGTCACAAAGCAGCTTTACACAATCAAAATAATTATTCAAGTTTGTATGAAATATGAATGTGTATGAATCAAAATAATGAGACTGTCCCTAATGAGAAAGCTGAGAACAATAGTAACAGTGGCAAGGAAAAACTCCCGGAGATAGCAGTAAGAAGAAACGTCGAGTGGACCCAGACTCAACAGGGAACCCATTCTCATTTGGGTGATAACGAATAGCAGGGATTGATCTGCAGTCATACTGTGTGAGACTGGAAGTTCACACAATGTATAAAGTGAATGTATAATGCAAGTTCAGAGATCTAGTGAGGACTCTTGCTGCTGCATTCTGAACTAACTGAAGCTTGTTTATACACCTATCCTGGTAATACTATGTACATGAGCTTCAAAGGAAAGGCTTGAATCCGTAATCACAAGAGGTCTTTTAATGTTGCATTTAATGTAACAGAAAGGGCATTTAAAGTTACAGTGTGATCAAAAACCTTACTTCTTACTGCATGCGGTCCTATGACTAGAACTTCTGTATTATCAGAATTAAGCAGAAGGAAGTTAATTAACATCCAGTCTCTTATGCTCAACTTTAGTAAGCTGTTTTTTCTCATCTGGTTTTGCTGAGATGTATAACTGTGTGCCTTCAGCATAACAATTAAAACTAATACCATGCTTAAGAATCATGTTGCCCAGAGGAAGCATGTCAAGAGAAAAGAGCAGTGGGCCTAAAACTGAACCCTGTGGAACACCAAACTCCACTTGAGAACATGCAGAATAGTTGCCATTTAAATCTTCAAACTGATAACGATCAGTCCAATAGCATCTGGCCTTAATTCCTACTACATTTTCTAATCTGTGAAAAAGAATACTATGATCAACATTCCTGACTCTGTGCTTTGCATCTGTTCAGACTCTCGCTCCTCTGAGAATCACGCATGGATGCTGATGACAGCCCCACATGCATAGTCTAGATGTTGCCATGAGATGTTGTGGATGTAACCTCCAGATCGCTTAAAGATTGATGTGAATGCTCTCACCTGAATCACACTTCTGAAAACAGAAATCAGTTGTAACACGGCCACACATGCGACAGGCGGTTGCTAGGCAACCCCGCAGCACTAACAATTAAGGGAAACGAGCTACACCTGGCCGCTAGGTTATTTAAGCTCCCAGAAACCAGCGCACGCTGTGCGAACATTAGATAGCACAAGGTACGATAGCGTGGCTCTGGTATAGGGAGTGAAAAGAGAAAAGTGAAAAGGAAAAGAGAAAAGACAAAAGTGAAAAGGGAAAGTGAAAAGAGAAAAGTGACAAGGGAAAGCGAAAAGAGAAAAGACAAAAGTGAAAAGGGAAAGTGAAAAGAGAAAAGTGAAAAGGGACAGTGAAAAGAGAAAAGTGAAAAGGGGAAGTGATAAAGAGAAAAGTGAAAAGGGAAGGAGATAAGAGAAAGGAGAGAGAATTGAAAAGAGCGGTGGAGGAGACAAGAATAATAACAATAACAAACAAAATACCTGTTCGTTGTGACGAAGCACGGTGACACGCGCCGCCATAAGCGCGCCCTCCTTCCCCTTATAACGCTGTGTGGTGTTCACGCGAGCCGATTATTCCTACCGAAATAAACAATCCACGGCCCATACCGCTCCAAATCCTGCGTTGGGACTTCCATATATGATTAAATACCGAGGGCCGCCATATTGAAGCACCCCCTCATAACATCAGTGTTATTTGTTATTCACTGGAGAATTTCACTTGGCTACTATAGATATAGGAGTGTATAACAACACTCATTTTCATCTGACTCATTCTCAGGTTTAAAGCTGACACACCACAGCCAGTCTGTAAAACCTGTGTTTGTTACTAAGGCCAAAAAGTGATCATGTATTATCTACGTAACACTCTCTTGGGTTATTCATTTGGTAGACGTAGTCTGTGTATGAATGTGAGTGTGTGAAGTCATAGCTCTTTTATTGGTTGTGGTCACTTGAGTTATTTTGTATCTTTTTTAAATTCTTATTTTATTGCGTCCTGATTTTTTCTACTACTACCAGTCAGGGAGGGCCGAAGACTCTACACGTTTCCTCCGAGACTACAGCATCACCCAGGATTGTAACTGGCTTTATTTTGCATCTTAATTCATGTAGATATCTCCATATAAGCACTTCATATTGTTTTGATCTATTAAAACTGGAGAACCCAAAGAAAACTAGTGCAAACAAAGGAAGAGCATATGAAAACCAGTGATACTGGAATTGCGTGGTGGCAACAATACCTACTCCACCACCTTTTGCTCTGCTTCTGTATATTATCTTCTATCTGATCTTGTACATTTGAAAAATAAATATAAATATTTTTTCTATGATTTGTACAATTAATTGGGTGTTGTTTATTGCATATGTGTATAGTTAGCAAAACGTTTTTTTTTTTTTTTTGTAATAGACCAGTATATCAAAGTAGTTTAACTGTTTAAACCGTTTTACCCATAGACATCTACAGTAAAACATAAAAATAATAATAACTTTTGTGAATAAAATTTGTGAGGTAGAATTAACCCAGCATTATAGTTAAATATGACCAAGCATTTGAATTGAATATCTTACCCATCTTGCTGGGTTAAGTAAATAACCCATTTTGCTGGGTTAAATTAACCCAGCATGTAGTTGGTCCAATATTTATCCATCAGCTGCATTTTTTAAGGTGTAGTAATAGACCAAGATGACCATGGCCATACACACATTCCCAAACATATAGATGACTCTGTAATAATCTGTAATCCAGTCTTTTTATACATTTAAAAATACTTTTTACATGATATTTAATGCAGTCTTGAGGAATAGTTCTCCAGGCTACCTCAGTGAATGATACTGCTCAGGATGTACAGTCTTAGTTAGCAAAAGTTTGGGCCCCCTTGATAAATAAGAGATTTTGGTGATTTTTTAATTGAAAAGATGTTAACATAGTCTCTCTTGGAAATGGAAAAATGCACAATATTTTCAACAAACATTGATACATAGTTACTTCTTATGCCATAAATTGAACAACAACAACAACAACAACAACAACAAAACATTATTATGGCACTGTGCAACATTTGGGCACCCTAAGAGTTCCAGAGACTTCAAGATTCTTTTTACAAGGTTTTAATCAGCTCATTAGATGTGATGCATGACAACATCTGTCATTAGTAAATGCCAATTTCAAAGCTTTACAAATTCAAACCTTGTGCACACACTTGCTCAACAACCATGGGTTCCTCTAAGCAGCTGTGTAAGACTCTGAAACAAGAAGATAGCAAAACGTTTTCAGCTTGCAGCTTCCACAGAGAGAAATGTAATTAAGAGATGGCAGTTCAGGGGAACTGTGGAGGTCAAGATGAGATCTGGAAGAGCAAGAAAACTCTCAGAGAGAACCGTTCCACAAGACCTTCATGGGAGAGTCAGCAGAAGAAAAATGGATTTTTGGGAATGGAGGGAGTGAATGGATTCCACTAAATACCAGCAAATTCTGGGAGCAAACATCACACCGTCTGTAAATAAGCAAGGAAGAATGTGAGAAAATCCCAAGTACAAGATGTGAAAGAATTTTAGCTGCCTATAAAAAGTGTTTGCAAGCTGTAATATTTGCCAGAGGAGGTGTTACTAAGTACTGATTATGTAGGGTGCACAAACTTTTGCACAGTGCCACAATAATTTAAAAAAAATTTTTTTTATCTTTATTCAAGTTATTGTGAGCATATTTTAATTAAATATACTTGTGCATGCAACAATATGATAGAAACTATTATCCTTAGTAAAAGAACATAGAGGTACGGTAAGGAGACAGAGGTGAGCTAAGTACAGTGTGATGTCACAGTAGCAAGAACATGCATAATGAACTCAAATGAACTCTAGACAGGTAGCCATCTTGGATGTGAGATGCTTAGTGGACAGTGTGTACCAAACAGACCCTAGAGATGATGTAATCTTTGTACCCTGAGCATCCAAAAGTACCTGATGTCCCTAGACATGATGTAATGTCAGCTGATATTAGCCCTAGACATTATGTAATGCCAATAGCCCCAGACATTAGGTAATCTCCTCAGACATGGGGTGATCTTAACTGTGATGTAACAGGGGCTGGATACATTTGCAGACATGTCAAATTTAAAGGGACACAGACAAATAACCAAAAGACACACACTCAGCTTGGTGAATGGTGGGTTTGATAGGAGTGGGCACGGGGTGGAATGGCATGTGCACCTACATGATGAGTGAAGTGGAGATGCGGAGTGTAGGGCCCGGCGTGTAGAGGTGCAGTGAAGTGGGGGGCCTGAGTGGGCATCAGGTGGCAAGGGGCATGGGAAATTGGGTGTCGGGCCTTCTCTGGCCCAGGGCCACATTGGTGGGGGGATCGGTGTGAGGAGTGGAGGAAGAGGTGCCACAGTTCGGGGGTCGTGGAGGCGCTTCGGGGGGTTGGTTTGGGTGCCGGCAGGTGCTTTGAAATCAGTCTGAATACTAACGCTTCTTAGACCAACAGGCCTTAAGAGAGGCTGGGCTGGAGTACTGGACTCACACAGTCCATTACTGGTCGCACAGGCATGAAAGAAAGTAAAGGAGAGCTATGTGCCTCCGGGCGTGGTCTCTTGGAGGGGCCGGGCCCGGAGTCATCCTTCCTGCCATAAATAGGACCGTTCTTATGAAGAAATTGTGTCAATGATCCATCAGACTCATTTTGGCAAAAACTCACTGAGGCTTGCTCACAAGAAGTGCCCATGTCACAGTAGACTTCAGTCAGATTTTGGACATGCATGGGACTACATCCTAGGCATTGCCAAGCTGGTTCACTTGGTTTTATTGCTGCAATAAATCCTGACTTACTTCATCCAGATCTACAAGGAGTCCAGAGTCTTTTCTTTGGTTCTTTTTAAAGTTAAAGTTTTTGTGCAACATTTGTAATTAAGGCAACTGTAACTAGTGTAGGAGAAAAATCTCCCACATTTATTGGTGACCCCGACGTGATTGCCAGGGCTCCTCTGGGGACCGGGGACCAGCGCGGGCTGACAGACCATCAACTTTTGCCGGCATAGGAAAAGGTAAGCAGAAAACCTGTTTGATCAAATTTCTCCATTAGAAGTTCATGGTCTGTTAGTGTGCGTGTTTCCAGCTGGAGAGAGGTACTCCTAAGGTATATTGAACAAAGTAAAATTTAAGTTGCCAATATTGATAAGTTAATTACTATATTTAAATTGAATTTAAAATTTATGTTAACAAATAAAAGACTGGATGAAGTAACGAAGTATTAAAAGATCTCCATAAGTTTTATTTTGTTTTGTGATTTTTGTTTTATATTCTCTTTATTGCTATTTTATACGTTGTGTGATAAGTGAGGTAACGCCACTGTGTTGGGTCAAGGCCTGACGAGGAAACTTGCCAACCAGTCGGGCTGGACCCACGAAAAATTCCTACAATACACTAAGTAGGAGCTGCGGCTCCAGACGTGGTAGGTGAAAAATTCCTGAGTCCGCCGTTAGGCACATAACATATAGGTGATTCACCGTTCTGAGACGCATGTGCAGCCAGGTGTTAAGTGAAAATTCCTGTAGGTGAGCGCTATTTGAAAATTCCTACAGGTGGAATTGATGTTTTCTGGGCCCAGGTTGTGTGATAAAATATTTTATTGTTGAAATTGTTCTGAGTACTCAAATTTTTGAAATTGTAGTAGAAAGCGCTTGTGTCATGTATTGTTCATATGCCTTGTATATGTGTCTCTTAAATGTGAGCGTGTGTTTTATATTATATGAAAAGTCTGTATTGAATTTATGTATGAGTGTAAGAAAATATAAGGCCTAGTTAAGAGGGATATAGTATTAGAAATAGCCTAGAAAGAAGATAAAAGACCAAAAATTAGATTTTCTGATTTGCTATAAATTAATAATAAATTTAAATAGAAGAATATAAGAAAATAGCATATAAGTGATAGATAATATCTCTAATATTAAAGGGATTGTGTGGCTGAGGTACATGCCACTAGACATAGAGCTTATTGTGACATAGGTCTTGTCTGGAGCCTACTGTGACATAGAGCTTACTGTGACATGTCTTGTCTGTGACATAATCAGTGATGCGCTACCAGACATAGAACTCACTGTGACATCAGCTTCTTCTGTGACACGGGAGCTGTACAAGTACTGAATGTACCAGCCTAGTAGTATTATAAAATAATAATTTCTTTAGACTAGTGTAGACATGCGCAGCAACATATTAAAGCAAGTTATTAAAGATAAGCTTAAGTAAGATACAAAAGGTACCTTTACGTGTAGTGTAGTCGACGACACAACACTAATGATAAATATAGTGCATAAAATAATAAATGCACCTAGGTTATAAATATTAAATATATATTAGAAACAAAACAAATGTTAAGCGGATTCAGAGTAATTAACTGGGACGAGCAGATAAGTGAAGAAGGAGTCACAACCAAGTGTGAACGGGAGTTTAGAATTTCAGAATCGGATCAGAGTGAAACAAATAGATGGTTGTTGAATAATCCAGGAAAAGACCTACTTAAAAACATAGAGTGTGACAAGGGAGAGTGGACGCTTAGGCTTTCATTAATACCTGACGTATTAGACCTCAACTGTAACACACACACGCTAATACTTACATCATATTTTAGAATGAGGAAATTAGCTATTTCCTAGGGTTAATTCCAAGAGAGGTTTGTTTAAGAGTAATAAATAGTATGCTAGAATTTGGAGGAATATGTCACGGGTCTAGCTGGTGGTAGTGCTAGACCGGCTGATGGTGTTGCCGTGGGCATGAAGGTAGGCATGTACGCAGAGGGGTGTAACAGAAAGAGTCTTTTATTTAAACAAACACAACTCAAAAACAGAACAAAGGAACTAAAACAACAAACTCAAACTAAAACTAGGGCTCAGGAAAAATACAGGAACAGGAAGGGATCTGAACTCAGGGGACCAAGAGCTGACACAGGGAACCAGGATCTGACATGGGAACTAGGAGCTGAGACAGGGAGCTGACAGAAGGAACCAGGGATTAGGAAACATGGAGCCGGAGCTAACTAAGACACAGAGGGGAACTAAAGACAGGGACTGGAGACTGGAGAGACAGGACTGGAGGCACAGAGACTGGAGAGACAGGACTGGAGAGACAGGGCTAGACAGGAGACAGGGCTAGGGGCACAGAGACTGACAGGAACTAGACTAGCTGGGTTAGTGAGGTTAGTACGCTACATGTTGTACTGGGGACACTGGAGGCTGACCTAACCGGGTTAGTGGCTAATGGGGTTAGTATTGACCTAGGGGACCGGAAGACAAAAGGCAGGGTACACATGGGGCTATACCAAACTAGCGGCCAACCTACTAGTGACCAGAACCACTAGCAGTCACTCCCACTAGAGATTAGCCTACTGGAGGCTAACCCTACTAGGGGCTAACCCTACTAGCTGTCAAGGCCTACTAGCGGCTAACCCTGCTAATGGCTAAGCACTCATGTGGCTACACATACA
Source organism: Clarias magur (assembly GCA_013621035.1). Taxonomy (NCBI): domain Eukaryota; kingdom Metazoa; phylum Chordata; class Actinopteri; order Siluriformes; family Clariidae; genus Clarias; species Clarias magur. Next base: position 181,985 of record QNUK01000397.1, on the reverse strand, counting down.
AGGGAAAAGACCAGAAGGCAAAACAGTACTTACACAGGACACAGGAGGAGACACAGCCTAACTACACACTGAACAGAGCAGCTCCATGAATCCACAGACACAAGGAACATCAAGGAAACAAAACTAGAGCCCTCTGAAAACAAAGGTTACAAAACATAAACCAAATATAAACTTAAAGTAACAAAAAGGAATGCCCACATGATGGTAATCCAAACAGACAAACAAACAATCACCAACAGACAATCAGACAATCACAAACAATGCTCGACCCAGTTTCCCAGAACAAACTGCTATTTATAGAAAGTTTTAATGAGCCACCTCAGTTCAGGTGAGCCTCATCACCTGACTGAGGTGCCTTCTGGGAAACTGAGTCAACCAACAAGACTACAGAGAGACAGACATGAACAGTGACCTCTAGTGGAGGTTCCTAACAGAATAGGAGGACCCCCTGGTTTAACTCCGCTCATTTCACTGCTGCGACAATACCCAGTTTTTTATATATTGTGTTTAGAGGAAGGTACAGGAGGACGGAAAGTAAAAAGATATAGATTAATTGATCACGAGAGCGGTCCGGTAGTGCTGTATCGTGAGTGGGTGATAAATAATAATAGTGAATTTACGCTGATACCTATAGGCCCAGACGGTAGAATAATTTTTCAGACCCTTGACAAAATAGTCACGCCTCTGATTCTGATATCATCACAAAATTAATGCTTAAAAAACATATAAAGAAAAAACAGCTGTTAAAGACCGGCAGCAGTCATAAAACGCACACTAAGAGAATTACAAGAAATAAGCAAGAAAAGAGGCACACAAAAAAATCACACTATAAGACAGGACAAAAGTGTGTGATGGGGAAGTTATTCTGCCGTGGAAAAAATGCATGGCCAAAGTCAGCGACACCTGTAGACATAATTATAGCTAAACACAAGGAAGATGAAAAGTATATCAGAAAATGCATGGTAAAATGGCATGACAGGACATCAGGAGAATCACAATGGCCTAAAGAGGGGACCTTTAAAGAAGAAAATTGTAAAGAAGTAAAGGAGATGCTCAGATACACCACTAAAGAAAAGGGCAGTAAGGGAAGGATTAAATTAGAACAAAAGCTAGAAATTGTAGAATGGTTTGAAAATGAAGGGGAAAAGAAGGAGGGAGAAACTGAAGAAGAAAAACAAGAAACAAAGTCAGGAAAGAAAGATCAGAAGTTAGAAGGGAGTGAAGACCGGAAAGAGAAAACCCAGAAGGGAATAAAAGAGAAAAGAAGCTTAGAATTAGAGAGACCACCACCATACACTGAGGAACACATGCAACAGAGGGGTGGAGGAATGTACCCAGTACAGAAGCTGCATGAACAAGATAAAGGTACATTTGGATTTGAAGGACAAGTATTGGGAAAAATTTAAGTAACGTCATGTGACACTGAGTGGATGAAGAGACAAATGGAAGAAACACCAGAATCAACAACTTCCGGAAGTGGCAGTGAAGATGGAAGGGAATGGAGTGAAGAAAGAGCGACGGAACCATATGTGTCGAGATAATCTGAAGAGCCACAAACAAGGAGAAGAGGTATGGAAAGACTGAAAGAACGGAATGCACAATTTCTGTCTGAAGTACAGGGGTTCGAAAACAAGAAACAAGTCACACCTAAAAAAAGTACGATGGAAAGGAGGAGAAGAGAGAACTCAGAAAGAACGTACAGTATAGATAAAGAACCACTCACACCATCACTGTATGAGGCAGACGAAGATACAGCAGGAACAGAAGAAAATGAAGTGATGGAGGGAAATCAGGTAAAGAGAAAAGTAAAAGGGTACATGATCATTGAACCTGAGAGAGAAGCAAGGAAAAGAATAGAAGAGAGACAGGCAAGCACTTCAAAACACAACAGCCAACCACACCAGAAAAACAGTAAACAACTGTACAGAAATGAATATCAACATGACATTTCCAACATTGCAGAAGAAGCAATGTTGCCTTACCAAAGACAATATCCATTGACACCTCAAGCTGTAGCAGGGATTAAACCTACTATAGATGGCTTATTGGAAGCTGGAGTATTAACTCCTACTAAAAGTCCTTGTAACACTCCTATATTTCCTGAAAGGAAGCCCAACTCAGATAAATGGAGACTTGTGCATGATTTACGTGCCATAAATCAAATTGTAGAAGCAGAATTGCCTATAGTGCCTGATCCACACACATTGTTGTCCAAAATACCAGAAGATACACAGTGGTACACTGTCATAGACTTATGTTCAGCATTCTTTAGCATTCCACTACATCCAGCATCACAATGCTTGTTTGCCTTTACATATGAAGGACGACAGCTGACTTACAATCGTTTACCAGAGGGTTACTGTGAAAGTCCGTCAATATTTAATCGAGTACTAACTCAAGATCTAGCCTCGTTAAATATCGAAAGTACTATGATTCAGTACTGCGATGACCTACTGATTTGTAGCTCAACAAAAGAGCAATGTGAAACAGATTCGTTAGAATATTCGTTAGAATATCTAGGCTGAGTGTTGGAAGGAACATCTAGGCATATATCTCCTGAGCACATAGAAGCAATAATGAAAGCTCCTAAACCACGAACTGTTAAGGAGATGCTATCTTTTCTAGGCATGGTAGGATTTAATAGAGACTGGATTTGTGACTTTGCACTAAAAACAGCACCCTTGAGAGCAATAGTCAAAGTAGCTGGACAAACAAAGAATAGTGCAGTGTTAGAATGGACACCTGAAGCACTAGAAGCGTTTGAGCAGCTAAAAAGAGAACTCTGTACAGCACCAGCACTTGCTAGTCCAGAGTATAATAAGCCATTCCATTTGTATGTCTCAGAGCATGGAGGTTTTGCCACAGGGGTTCTGACTCAACAACAAGGGCCTAGTAAGCAACCAATTGCTTATTATAGTACAGCACTCAATAATATTGAAAAGGGCATGCCACCCTGCTACCGAGGTGTGGCAGCTGCCGCCTTTGCTTATCATAAAGCCTCATCAATTACTATGGGACATCCTGTTGTGATGTACACCACCCACGCATTGCATGCACTCCTGACTAGCCCATCGTTTGCAATTACAAATGCTAGAAGAATAGGATATGATGTAATACTCTCTGCACCTGAATTGACTGTAAGAAGGTGTCAGACAGTAAATCCAGCAGATCGCATGATGACCCCAGCAGAGGGAGATCCACACGATTGTCATCTTGTGTCAGCAGACACTTTGTAGATGGGTCATGCTTTAGAGATGGGGATAGCAATAAAGCAGGCTATGCAATAGTAACACCAGACATAGATGGGAAAGCCTTCAAAGTAGTACAAGCTGAACATGTGCCACAACCCTGTTCAGCTCAGCTAGCTGAGTTAATCGCTTTGACAGGCGCTTGTAAACTAGCAGAAGAAAAAGCATGTATGATATACACTGACTCAGCATATGCATATGGAATATGCCATTTGTATGGCCCCATATGGGCACAAAGGGGTTACAAAAGAGCAGACGGAACACCAGTAGTACATGGAGAAGCAATTTCAGACTTGCTAGGTGCAATCAAACTACCATCCAGATTAGCTATAGTAAAATGCGCAGCACATAAGAAAGATGGTACATTTATTAGTGAATGAAATGAAGCAGCAGATGAAGCAGCTAAGAAAGCAGCAGTAAATCAGGCAAACATGATGCCAGAATCTGCAGCACAAACAGACAATGAACCAAGTTCACCAGAGTCAAGTGTTAACCCTGATGAAGGGCCAAGTTCAAGTTCAAGCTCGAGTTCAAGCTCAAGTTCAAACACAAGTTCAAGCTCAAGTTCAAGTTCAAGCTCAAGTCCAGAGTCTGAAGAAAGATTAGTACTTATACCAGAAGATATACCAGAAGACAAAATGTCACAGTAGACTTCAGTCAGATTTTGGACATGCATGGGACTACATCCTAGGCATTGCCGAGCTGGCTCACTTGGTTTTATTGCTGCAATAAATCCTGCCTTACTTCACCCAGATCTACAAGGAGTCCAGAGTCTTTTCTTTGGTTCTTTTTAAAGTTAAAGTTTTTGTGCAACATTTGTAATTAAGGCAACTGTAACTAGTGTAGGAGAAAAATCTCCCACATTATGGCAAAAAAGTAACTAATGCACCCATGTTTGCTGAAAATATTGTGCATTTTTTCAATTTTCAAAAGAGAATCTGATTTAAGAATCAAAATCTGATTTTTATTTAGGGGTGCCTAAAATTTTGCATAAGACTGTAAAATAGTGTACACTATTTACAACATGTGAATGGAGCTCAATATGTGAATGGAGCTCCTTTCCTGATCTGTGATGATAGAGTATGCCCAGCAGAGTTTCTTTTCTTTTCTTCCAGTAAACTTTCTGGATACATAATAAAACTGGATGGCCTTTCTGTTTTATAATGTGCAGCTTGCACACAGTCTCAGTGTTTATTTGCAGCAAGAGTATTTCTTTAGCTAAGCCTCATGTTAATATCTTTTCTCTTCTTCCAGTCTTACACAGTATTATGCTGATCAATCCCTGTTATCTGTTATCACCCAGATGAGGATGGGTTCCCTGTTGAGTCTGGTTCCTCTCAAGGTTTCTTCCTATTAAGATCTCAGGGAGTTTTTCCTTGCCACCGTTGCCCTTGGCTTGCTCATCAGGGACAATCTTATCATTTTGATTCATACACCTACACATTTCATACAAACTTACTTCTTTTGATTTTGTAAAGCTGCTTTGCGACAATATCGATTGTTAAAAGCGCTATATAAATAAAATTTAATTGAATTAAACAAATCGAATTCTCCATTAAAACATTGCATTGAATCCCCATTATTTACACTGATTTTGTTGTTTTGTCTCACGGTGCCCTCATGTCTATATTACCTTTTTAGTTCGCCTGTCATTGCGAAACTTGCTTAGAGTTTGCTATGAGACTGCTGTTGATGTTATGACACAGATCCTCTAATCATTAGTGCTCAGTCTCACCTGAAAAGCCTGAATCCCTTTTGAAAATAGAATAACATGAAACATGAATCTTTATTCAGGGTTAGAACTTCCCTTAGCCAATATACAGTAGATTTACAACTGAAAATACTGCTGACGGTATTAAAGGCCCTGATGCTTGTACAGTGGAATCTTGGATTCGTTCTGGAAGTGGGCTCATATTCCAAATCACTCGTAAACCAAATCGAATTTTCCCATAAGAAATAATAAAAAACTCAAATTATTAATTCCACAGCCCCTCAAAAATAATAAAAATAATTAATACAATATATAAAGTAAAAATAAAAATCAACCTGTACTTTACCTTTAAAAAAAAGTTCCAATAAATCCAGACAGATAAGTGTTTCCATTTGAACATATTTATCTTGTAAACTTAACGAAATTACTACATATTGTAGATTTTATATTTTACATTCTTTTCCGTTTGCCATTTGAAAAGGAAAAATATTTCCTCTTTTAGATCATGTAAGCATTTCACTGGATATCATACTTTGTATGAATGTGTAGAATAATTGAAGAATAATTGAACATATTAGTGTGGAAATTCAAGCTTTCTGTCTCAGTGTGTAAAAAGCTGTAAGGCTAGCGTTGATCCCGCTTTGTGGACTTTGAAATGTTGGACCACTGGTTTACAATCAGTAACTGGATGTTCAGTTCAGCTTGAGATGCCACACAAACACGCCCCTCCTTCCTCCCAGAGTCTGATATATCCTGTTGTGCCTAAGAGAGCTTGACTGCTGGACCTGCTCTTCTTTCATTACTACTTCTTGTTTTACATTCTTTTTTTCTTCTGCCTTTGAACTATAAATGTCTCGTTTCCTCGCTGCTCTGCATCTGCTGCTTTATCTTTGCAGCTTTTTAGGACCAGTGGAAGGAGGGAAGGTCCTGGTGATACCTGTGGATGGCAGCCACTGGCTCAGTATGAAGTTCCTGGTGGAGGAGTTGTCTCATAGAGGACATGAAATGGTGGTTCTGGTTCCTGAGACCAACTGGGTAATTCATGGTTCAGACGCATACACCTCTAGGACCTATAAGGTTCCCTTCACCAAGGATGACCTGGATGGCAGTGTAAGAAAGATGAAGGCACGCATTACAACAGCATCGCTGATCTCAGACTTATGGGAGAACTTGTCTGGGCTCCTCAGCTTCACTGACATGCAGGTGAAAGGATGTGAGGCGCTGCTGTATAATGAGCCTCTGATGCAGAGCCTGCGTGATGACCACTTCGACCTCATGCTCACAGATCCCTTCCTTCCTTGTGGCTCCATTATTTCCGAGGCTTTCTCTCTTCCTGTGGTTTACTTCCTGCGTGGACTTCCTTGTGGATTGGATCGGGATGCGGCTAAGTCCCCGGCACCTCCGTCCTATGTCCCGTGCATGCTTATAGATAACACTGACATCATGACGTTTCCTCAGAGACTCGTGAATGTGCTTATGGCAGGTTTCGAGGGTGTCATCTGCAAAATACTTTTCTCCAGTTTTGATGAACTCACCAGCAGATATCTTAAGAAAGATATTTCATATAGAGATGTTCTAGGAAAAGCAGCAATTTGGCTTCATAGATATGACTTTACCTTTGAATACCCAAAACCTGTAATGCCCAATATGGTGAGAATCGGGGGCATCAACTGTGCCAAGAATAAACCTCTGCCTGCGGTGAGTCATAAACATTATTATTATTATTATTTTTTTATCTTCAATTGATTTTAGCTAGGCAGCAGAGTGGCATAGTGGTTAGTGTGCCCTGCAATGGATTGGCACCCTGTCCTGGGTGCACCCCACTATTGAACTGGTTCTCCTGGAGTGGGCTCCAGGTCCCCCACGACCCCATATACAGGTTAGGATTTATTTTTGAATAACTTTAAAACTTTCTGTGGTGGACATCCCTTTGACCTTCCTGAGCCGTCGAGGCATGGGCTGCATAGGACCTCTGAAAGGTGTGGGGAATATAAATTTCCTACACAGAGCTATTAGATGGATGGTGTTCGTGGTCTTTGCAATGTTAAACAGGACCAGGATGTGTTGATTGACAAAGATTTCAAAGAACTTCAGTAAGTCACTCTGGATAAGGGTGTCTGCCAAATGCAGTTAATGTTCATATCTGGCACCAAGACATTAGCAGCAGATTCTTTAAGTCCTGCAAGTTGAGCACTTGTGGACTGGACTTGTTTGTCCTGCACATCCCACAGACGCTTGATCAGATTGGGATGAGTTAGCCTTCCCTTCTCACATTCAACAGTCAGCCCCATGACCCTGTCCTTCCTTGGACCATTTTTGGAGGGGATTAACCACTGCATACGGGAAACACTGTCTGTCTTGGAAATGATCTGGACAATAATTAGGTCTGTCTGGGACATTCACTAAATCAATTAAAAAGATCACTTAAAGGCATTGTTGTAGCTGAAACATAGAGTATTAATCACTGTCGTAATTGTCCAATCTCAGACTCCTAAATATTACATTTGTCCATTTAAATTCAAACTGTGATTTTTGCTTTGCTTGTTTTTTTTTTTTTTTTTTTTTGGATGCTAAATTTTTTCATTTTTTGCATATTTACATGAAGCTCTGTATTTCACTTTGGAAAGGCAGAATGTACGTGTGTGATTAGTCGGCATTACACAGAATTTCCATCCTGACCTTTATACAGTTAAGCACAAATCGTCCATGTGCTTTCATGAGATGTTGCAACTTTATAACAAGTTAAACAAGTCTCGATTGCTGCAACCCACTTGTTTATTTACCTGTACTCATTACATCTGTCTAAGTTCTCAATGCTCAGCCCACAGAGTACACTTGCTATCCACTCACTCGTGTGATTAAATTAAACGAACGAGGTAAATTCAAACAGTAGTATCCTATTTTTAAATGTTTAAATAAAAGGTAAAAGAATCTAAAATGAAAATGAGTGTTTTTTGTATGGTTGTGAAGTTGTCAGGTTTTCATCAGATGTTTGATGTTTATTCATCTTATACCACACATATTTGGCAAGAATTAAAAATCTGTAATTATGTTGTATGTTGTGGTCTACCCATGAAGCTGGTTATTTCCTGTTCTTACTTACCTTTTAGCAGCCATAAACCTTCATCTTGATTGCTGTTTCTTGTACAGGACCTGGAGGAGTTTGTGGAAGGATCTGGAGATCACGGCTTCATCGTCTTCACTTTGGGCTCCTATGTGTCCGACCTGCCCGAGTATAAAGCCAGAGAGTTTTTTGAGGCTTTTAGGCAGATTCCTCAGAGGGTCAGGAGAAAATCTTATACATCTTATACCTGTTCATAAACATAGTGATAATCAGTGTTGGGTCTAATGTGTTACAAAGTATTACAATTACAAAGTAACACATTAGAGTACTTTGATTACTTTTTTGATGTAGCGAGTAATCTAACGCGTTCGGTCCGCCATTCAAGTACTGAGTTACTTAGTTACTTTTTCAGAAATGTAATCCATTATTCATCAATTTATGTAATCCACGAACCAGACAGCAGTCATTCCCAATCCATTAGTGCGTGTGTGTGTGTGTGTGTGTGTCTGTGAGAGAAAGTTGTCCTACAAGCCCCACCCCCGATAGCCCGCCCCTCTGTCATACCTGCTGTTATACTCCAGGTATGTGAGGACCGACGTGCGGAAAGATGGAAACCTAATCAAAGTGCTGAAACTGGCGGTGACTTGTGGTGATCCGTACTTATGGCCACCGTACGAAACCGTGTAGGTGAGATAGGAGTATTAGTAGTGAACAGATTACGGGCCAAACTTCACTGAGTGATGATGGTAGAATAATTATGAAGGTCTCACCTAAAACAACATGCATGAGGAAGCACAAAGGAGTTTTCATTTTCTGCAGTGGAAAAGTACTTGAACTAGTTACTTTTATCAGAAAGTAACGCAGTAATGTAACCGATTACTTTTAGAGGACAGTAATTTTGTAATGTAATTAGTTACTTTAAAAAGTAAACATCCCCCAACACTGGTGTAACTAATGTTATGTACAGTTCTGTTTAATGACATGCTGTAATATATATTTTTTGAGAAATGTGTCACAGTAAGATCTGTTCATAATCACACTATATGGTAATTATAGTCAGATACAGTCATACTGTAGTAATATAATCATGTGAGAGCGGTGCAATAAAGCAGCGTCACCGTGGATCTTCTGATTTGATTTTCAGGTTCTGTGGCGATACACCGGCCCTGTTCTTAAAGACGTTCCTGAGAATGTCAAACTGATGAAGTGGCTTCCACAGAACGACCTCTTAGGTGTGTTTACACATTTAAATCGAAAATTTAAAAAGAAGCCTTTTTAAACCATGTGGTCTTTTGATCAATGGTCACTCCGGACCTCTGAATTGCCAGACAATTTTTTAACCGTTTGTGGCATTACTATGCTACATATACAGTAGGCATCAGGATTGTGCAATACAGATGTAACTGTAACTGATGAAGTGGCTTCCACAGAACGACCTCTTAGGTGTGTTTACACGTTGAAATTGAAGATTTAAAAACAATATTTTTAGTTTATTTAGTTTGCACAGTTTATCAGTGTCCGCTTCCTAAAAGAATGTCTCCTTTTAAACCTTCCCAAGTTCTCCCACACCACCTCACTGCTCCGCTCCCTGCACTGGCTTCCTCTAGCTGCTGCATCAAATTTAAAACCCTGATGCTCGCCTACAGCACAAAGCTAAAAAATGGCCCAGCACCCGCTTACTCCTCAGCTCTGATCACATCACGTTCCCTCCCATCATCCAGCACCACTCGCTTCGTCCCACTGTCTCTCAGGGAGCAAGGAAGACATTCATCTAGATTCTTTTTAGTAATGCCTGTACAGCTGAGTCTCTGGCAATCTTTAAACAATATATCGGCCCTCCCCCGCCAACCCCCCGCCAACCCCCACACTGGCAGGACATCAGCACCTTATTTTTAACTTGGTCACTGACTGATGACCAATTTAAAGCAAGTGACAAAAAAAAAAGAAAAGCAAGTGACACTTGATTTTTTAAGGTTAAAATAATAATAATAATAATAATAATAATAATAATAATAATAATAATAAACAGAAACAAAGGAAACATTACTTCTTTCCATATCTTACTACTGTATAATATTTTTCTAAAAAATACACTGTACTGAAATATTATATACACACACACACACACACACTCAGTATATACACACAAGTTACTGATTGTCAGGGTTGGAGGAATGCAGGTGAAGCATAATTGCGGAAGTTAATTAGAGAAGATCTGAATAATATAACGTACTCACAAACAAACAAAACTGGAGACTTTAACTAGAATAAAAATGGTAAGACATGATGGCACAGGCTCATCGAAGCCAGGCAGAAGAGCAGGCAGGAGGTCCTCGAAACCAAACAGTTACATTTTGTATTCAGTCCATTGCATTTAGTTATTTACCTTTTATCATATTTAATTACAATTAAAATATTCAATTAAGGATTTAAACCCAAATGTGTTATATATATAATTTGAGATGATCTTATAGATACAGTATCTTTCAACTTCATCATTTAATATTTAAAATAAAATATTTGAATCACACTGTATTTTAAGTATTTTTTATTTTAAAGCCAGCAGACCCAAATTCTTCCATATATTATTATATAATGTAAAAATAATGAGTATATTCATTGATTCACAACTTTTTTCCTTTTCTTTAATTATATAAAAGCGCACCCCAAGGCCAAGGTGTTCATCACACATGGAGGCTCCCACGGGATCTATGAGGGGATCTGTAACGGCGTGCCCATGGTGATGATCCCGCTGTTCGGTGATCAGAGAGACAACGTTCTCCGCATGGTGTCGCGTGGAGTGGCAGAGAGTCTGAACATGTACGACCTGACCTCGGAGAAACTGCTGGAGGCGCTCAGGAAAGTCATCACAGACAAGAGGTAGCGACAAAAGAGCTTCCACTCAACAATACGCATTTCTGTAGTTACAGCTGAGTCACAGCAGATGCTCCATGTAAATAGATTAAATATGCGTGAAATCACTGACATGGTGCAGTTTATTTTAAGTAGAGACACAATAATTCAAGTCTCCAGTCTCAGTGTTTTGTAACACCGAAAAGAGAATCTGTTGAGGAAATCACTATATAAAATCGTAATTACTGACAAAAATAATAAACCACTTGGGGATTTTTTGCTTTTGTAGGAATTGATCAGCTTTATGGTGATAATAGTCACTCAGAGTGTTTTATATTAATCAGTCATTGGTGCGCATCATACTCATGAAGACTGTGCTGTATTTTTTTTACATTTCTATTCACAGTTACGAAGAGAAAATAACAGAGCTGTCACTCATCCATGAAGACCGTCCCATTGAACCGCTGGACCTGGCCGTGTTCTGGGTGGAGTTTGTGATGAGACACGGAGGAGCTGAGCACCTGAGACCGGCCGCTCACCACCTCAACTGGGTTCAGTACCACAGTCTCGACGTCATCGGCTTCCTCCTGCTCGTTCTCACCGCCGTCATTTACATCACCTTCAAAACCTGTGCGTTCTGCTTCAGGAAGTGCTTCAGGAGGACTCAGAAGACCAAGAAGGAGTGAGGTGTCCAGAGCAGGATCAGGAAACTAATCAATTCCATGATGTGTATAGGGATGATGATTTACAGCTATGATGTTATACTGTGATAATCTGAAATAGTTACCTGTAGTGTTCATTTTCATATTCACAGGTTCCAATATTTAACCATTACAGTTCATAACCCACCGCTATGCTGATATTAAACCTGACAAACATAATAATAATGCTTAAAATTTCAAGTTAGCGGTTTACTTAAAGGGGTCAAGCTGATTTACAAAAGTAGAAATGTGAAACGTACTTAAATAATTTTATTTCTTCTGTTTTTATGTCACTTAATGAATTAGCTACTGTAGCTAATGTAGCCTTCTTTGCATTCCCTCCAAAATCACACCCATGAGATCCATTATACAGTTTGTTCATACCTTCCCTAGCATCTCATGCTAACTACAAATAGAAAACAAAGAATCTCTTAATTGGTCTGTCTAATTGGTGTTTCAGAATTTCCCTCTTCCAGGTCCCCGCCGCAAATTCGCTTTTCAGCCTCCGAGTGGCGCAGTGGTAAAAAGCGCTCCCCCTATCATTCGGAGATGATAGGGGGGGGGGGGGGATAAATAAATAAATTCGCTTTTCAGCAGTATTGGCACATTTGAACGTACTACTGGAATTCTGTAAAAAAAAAAAAAAAAAACATTGTTGTGATAATCTGCTGAAAGTTACTTAGTTATTCGACTAATATCAGTAGTCCGGAATGTTCCGTTCCTATAAACTAAACTAATATACAGAGTTGATGTTTTGCATGTGAGATTATTATACTGTGAATTTATGATGCTGCTCTACCTCTCGAACGTCGTCTACCTCCAACTGGCCTTAAAGCAGATCAGGAAACGCAGATGAAATGCAGCTATGCATGTGTTCTTTCAAATTTAGGTTCTAGTCTTTAAGCTCCTGTCACATCATCTGTAAAATCCAACATGCTGAGATCTAACTTTTAGTTTGCAAATAAATGGAAAATAAAAACGCAGACACAAGATGTGTGTAACACTGATGCCAAACTGCACTGTGATTATCAGCTCTAATGTGAATTATTATATTATTTCACACAGGACTTTAGGACATTTAGGTTTATTTTAGTTTGAATCACTTTTATAACTTCATAACAAAAACAATAACAATTGTAGTAATAATAATAATAATAATAATAATTATTATTATTATTATTTTATTTTTATTAATTTTTTATTATGAAAACACCTTACAAATTGAAGGCCCGTGTTTTACATTTGAGCAAAAATCGCTACCTTGTGATGTGATATAAAATTAGTTTTATTTGGGTGAAGTATCTTCCATGTTTAAATTACTGATCAAAACTCGGGTTCTTTTGATTTTGTTTACTAAACAATCGATTTTGTTTACTAAACATATCAGTACTGTAGAAATGTTCCATCAGATCTTTCCGGAAAGGTACATTTCCTATATTGATTCCACTGCTAGAATTCATTGTTGCTTTCAGGACATATGACCCCAAAATAAAACTTATTTTTGTCATCATGTGTCATTCATGTGTTTTATTCACTTCATAAACACATTTATATTTACATTTAGGTATTTGGCAAATAGTTTTTTTTTTGCAGAGAGATTTACAAAAGTGCTGTTAGATAATGATGGGATTCCTATATGTTAGTAACTTCAACAACGTATGTCTTATACGTTTTTGACACGAATATACAATGTAATACCAATCGACTTGACTAAATGTGTCCCTTTTCCACCACTGCCATCATGTGGCCAAAAACTGTAATCGCACCTAAGAAAAATAAATCTCAGGGTGATACTGTATGTGTCTGTGCCTTTAAATCGCGAAGGGAATTCCAGGTCTTATTTTGTCTCTCAGCTGTTCTCCACTGTATTAGACTGTAAACTCTAAAATTATTCACCATCAGGGCAGCTTTACAAGACCGTCATTTTCTATCGTGCTCCTGGACTGATTCACTGAAACCGGTGAGGTTGACTCATTTCTCCTGCACCCCCACACACAATACAATATACAATATCCAGAACTTTAGACCTTTTATACATTCACTTCCACAGAGAAAATATTGTATATTGTATATAATTGTAAATATTGATATCTGGTGCACTGCAGTGTCTATTTTTTGTACAATACACATGAGCATCTTCCATGATCCAACCATAACTTAAATGTTCATAAGTCTGGTACTACTTGTAATTAGGTTTTTTTTTTTTTTATGTTAGACATATACAATGTATTTCTGAGTATTATATATCAGTATATGTCAGTTTTTATCTGAGGTCTGCACACTGCCTCACAAATAAATAAATAAATAAATAAATAAATAGATATTGTAAATAAAAGTTGGGAGAGGTGAATCACGTGGAAAAGTCACTCTTTCACACTCTGAGTCCTGGAATATTGTCATGCTATCAGGAAAAATGAAACGCTCCACAGACGTGATGTGCTGGTGATTCAGTACATTCAGGTGGTCATGTGACTTCATTTTATCTCCACATAACGTTACTGAGTCTCGACCTGAGCGACTGAAGCGACCACAGATCATAACACTGTCTCCCGAGGCTTGTACAGTGGACGCTATGCATGATGGGAGCATCGCTTCATGCGCTTCCCTTCTTTGGCGCCCTCTAGGGGTTATCCCTGACACCTTTAGGCATTTGACTTTATCTAGAGTGAGTTACTGTACAAATGTTCTTTGAAGTTTCAGTCGTTGGATAGATCCTTACACTTTAAGCAACAGATGTGTCTCAAGTTGTTGCTTAAAGATTGTCAGAGACTCAGCTGTACGGACATCTAGAGAGAGAAACTTCATTCCACCAACTAGGCGCCTGAATAGAAAACCGTCTAAATGCACGTCTTCCACAATCTCTGAGCGACGGAGGGACAAGGTGAGCAGTGCTGGAGGATCAGAGGAAGATGAACTACAGCAGAAAAGCCTGAACTAAACTTTATTAAATTTGGTATGTGGTGCATCACAACAGATAACAAATAGATACATTTCCTGGAGTCACATTTACCATATAACTGTCTGCCACGACTCATAGGGAGAACACTGAGTGAAATCATATTCACTTATGCATAGATTATAGTCCTAGCGTGTGACACAGGACGGGAGAGTAACTGAATTAAAATGTTTAACACATGGCGGCACAGTGGTGTAGTGGTTAGCACTGTCGCCTTGCACCGCCAGGGTTGATTCCCGTCTCTGTGTGCATGGAGTTTGGATGTTCTCCCCGTGCTTGGTGGGTTTCCTCCGGGTACTCCGGTTTCCTCCCACAGTCCAAAGACGTGTAGGTTAGGCTAATTGGCGTTCCCAAATTGTCCGTAGTGTGTGAATGAGTGAGTGTGTGTCTGTGCCCTGCGATGGATTGGCACCCTGTCCAGGGTGTACCCTGCCATGTGCCCCAAGTCTCCTGGGATAGGCTCCAGGCCCCGTGACCCTGAATACAGGATTAAGCGGTATAGATGATGAGTGAGTGAGTGAGTGTTTAACACATTGCTTGAAACTTGTGCCTGGACAAATTACACCTTAGATACAGAAGACCTTTTGGAACTCAGCACATCTACTCTAAGCATATTAAATAGCTGTCGTGAGCAAGATGCCCACAGCAGGAAACAATTTAACATAGCTGCACAAGCTTTTTACTGTAAGAATCCTCCTTGACACCTGATGAAGTTTTTCAGTCTGATTCTAAACAGGGGCATTGCGCATAACTTGCGATTCACCTTCGTGTCTTGATCAATATCTCTTATTTTTCATTCCAGGCTTGCGAGGGGCCTCCTGCCGTCTTCCCCCGATTACAATGTCCCATGGTTTGTTACAGTATGTTATACTGCATATGCAGAATGGTTTGGTTGTCTCATTCAAGTTGTCAATTTGTCAGTGTTTTTATCGTCTCTGCACAAATTCAAAACAGAAAATTAAAGCCTTGCATGGTGGTGCGCGGTGTTTGGGACTCCTAGGTCCCTGTCTCTGTATGTGGAGTTTGCATGTTCTCCCCATGCTTGAGGGATTTCCTCCAGGTTCCTCAATTTAAACATGCAATAGGCATTCCCAAATTTCCCATAGTGTGGGGGGAGAGTGTAATTGTGTGCCCTGTCTTGTCACTTGGGTTAGGTTCCACGCCCCATTGACCCTGTACAGAACAGACAGTGTAGAGATTACGTGATAAATTGCTTTCATTTATAAAAACACATTTCAGCTCAAAATCTTCTCCAAACAAACCCACCGGTTAACACAGAAATGATCTACCCAGTACTACCAACCCAGCATTTATAGAATAATAGCCAGATGGAGCTAGAGCACAATTATCTGCCGTCAGGTTTTCCATTACCACAAAAAGTGAAGGAAGAGAAGAAGTGAGTCATTACAACAGGTTTATGAAATGTGGTCAGTCCTCCAGGTCACTCTCTTTATCTCTCAATGCGTGTAAGTGGTGGGGAAATTCCTGTGACTTGTGCCGATTTCAAGCCTACAGTATTACTGAAACGGGCTAAAAATTATACCTGTTATTTATTATTTTTTCATAGTTAGATTGATTCTAATTAGCAAGCCAGTGGCGGGTGTGGTAAGGAAAACCTTCACTAAGATAACATGAAGAAGAACCAGATTCATGAAGAAATCCATCCTCTTCTGGATGAGACCTGATTATTAGTCATTTTTAAAAACCAATACACTATCACGCTGTATAATAATAGTGTGCTGAACGTATCTGCAGTATGAGTATTTTTAATTTTGCTATATATGTATTATAATATTTCAGCTTAAGATCCTACAGTACTCTACTTGTTGGTGTATGTGGCACAAATCATCCTTTAAACCTACTGGGAATCGGTTGATGCAAAACTCACTTAACTTCTCAGTGTGAAGGTAATTATTAATCCCTCATTAGTCAAATGTTTGTGATAAAGAGTTACTGAGGTTTCTCTTGTGCCTACATCCTGACCCTTAACCATTAAGATAAACATAGCCTTTAATGTTAACACTTGTCTAGTTGAACATTATGTCCTGACCCTGTGATCTCTTTTACCCTTTTACACATAAACTACTGATGGACTATCACTATGACATGGAGAAAATTGAAAACTTTGGCAATACTTTCTGCTATCAACACCCACAGTTTAAAAAAAAAAAAAGCCTATTCATTGGTTTTGGACTCAGACACAGGGAAACGCTCTCTCTCTCTCTCTCTCTCTCTCTCTCTCTCTCTCTCAACAATGCAATTCAATTCAATTTTATTTGTATAGCGCTTTTAAGAATTTACATTGTCACAAAGCAGCTTTACACAATCAAAATAATAAGACTGTCCCTGATGAGCAAGCTGAGGACAATAGTAACAGTGGCAAGGAAAAACTCCCTGAGATGGCAGTAAGAAGAAACGTCGAGTGGAACCAGACTCAACAGGGAACCCATTCTCATTTGGGTGATAACGAATAGCAGGGATTGATCTGCAGTCATACTGTGTGAGACTGGAAGTTCTGTATAACAGGAGATAAACTCCAGTCCTGAACTTTGAAAAACTGCAGTCACGAATCCTCAGAGAACAGCGGTCAGCATCAGCCGAGGCCAGGACCATCTTTGTGGAAAAGTGGAACCGTCCCCAGTCACCACATGCATCCCAGGAAGACCACACGGGGCATCCATGTGACGAGATCTCCAACCAGAAGCGGGACATGAGGACGAGTAAGACAGCCCCAGGGGGCAGAGGGGGTCTGGATCACTGGCAGCTCAGGAGCGACATGTATACTGTAGCTTGACTGAGAGACAGCTAGAGGGAAAGAGACAGAGGGAGAGAGAGAGGAGCAGAGTAAGAAGAGGAGAGAAGAGGAGAGAGCAGAAGAGAAGGAGAGATGGCACTTAGGTATGGTTGCTGTCACACAATGTATAAAGTGAAGGAATAATGCAAGTTCAGGACTCTTGCTGCTGCATTCTGAACTAACTGAAGCTTGTTTATACACCTATCCTGGTAATATTATGTACATGAGCTTCAAATGAAAGGCTTGAATCCGTAATCACACGAGGTCTTTTAATGTTGCATTTAATGTAACAGAAAGGGCATTTAAAGTTACAGTGTGATCAAAAACCTTACTTCTTACTGCATGCAGTCCTATGACTAGAACTTCTGTATTATCAGAATTAAGCAGAAGGAAGTTAATTAACATCCAGTCTCTTATGCTCAACTTTAGTAAGCTGTTTTTTCTCATCTGGTTTTGCTGAGATGTATAACTGTGTGTCTTCAGCATAACAATGAAAACTAATACCATGTTTACGAATTATGTTGCCCAGAGGAAGCATGTAAAGAGAAAAAAGCAGTGGGCCTAAAACTGAACCCTGTGGAACACCAAACTCCACTTGAGAACATGCAGAATAGTCACCATTTAAATCTTCAAACTGATAACGATCAGTCCAATAGTCCAAACATCTGGCCTTAATTCCTACTACATTTTCTAATCTGTGAAAAAGAATACTATGATCAACATTCCTGACTCTCTGCTTTGCATCTGTTCAGACACTCACTCCTCTGAGAATCACGCATGGCTGCTGATGACGGCCCCACATGCATCGTCTAGATGTTGCCATGGGATTGTTGTGGATGTAACCTCCAGATCGCTTAAAGATTGATGTGAATGCTCTCACCTGAATCACACTTCTGAAAACAGAAATCAGTGTTATTTGTTGTTCACTGGAGAACTTCACTTGGCTACTATAGGTTTAAAGCTCAAAACACTCATTTTCATCTGACTCATTCTCAGGTTTAAAGCTGACACACCACAGCCAGTCTGTAAAACCTGTGTTTGTTACTAAGGCCAAAAAGTGATCATGTATTATCTACGTAACACTCACTTGGGTTATTCATTTGGTAGAAGTAGTCTGTGTATGAATGTGAGTGTGTGAAGTCATAGCTCCTTTATTGCTTGTGGTCACTTGCGTTATTTTGTATCTTTTTTCAATTCTTATTTCATTGGGTCCTGATGTTTTCTACTACTACCAGTCAGGGAGGGCCGAAGACTCTACACGTTTCCTCCGAGACTACAGCATCACCCAGGCCTTATTTTGCACTTATTTTAACTGGCCTTATTTTGCATCTTAATTCATGTAGATAAGGGAGAAGAGGGAGTGGGGATGAGCTAATTTCACACACACACACACACACACACAAACACACACACACACACACACACACACACACACACACACACACACACACACACAGTGCCTGCGCACACAGACAGAAACACTTATCTGTCAGGATTTATTTTTAGTTTTTTTTTAAAGGTAAAGTGCAGGTTAATTTATTTAATTTACTTTATAGTTTATATTAATAAAAACAATTTGGTTTACGAGTGTTTTGATATACAAGCCCGCTTCCGGAACGAATCATGTTCGTAATCAATGGTTCTACTGTATTATGATAAATATGTACCTTCAAGAACACATAATTTTTTCCCATACACTGAGCTTAAACGACAAATTACAAAATGTTTTTTTTTTGAGACAAGGTTTTTACTGTTACCTTTATTTATATGCAACATAAATTTAACAAAGTGTAAGCAGCATATTTGTTGTTGCTGCTGTTGAGGGAATTGATCCCATCTTGTTACTGAATGTGACTGCACATTACCAAGTGCAGGGGAAAGAAACACATTGCTCTAGTGTTTGAATGAAAGAGCGCTGGCTTTGCTTTGAATATAGCTTTTGCAGTGGAGGGGGAATTTGAAATCAATCAAAAGCATTGGAAAAACTGCATGACGCAGATTGGAAGGCAGTGCATTTTTGCCCCTGGAAAAAAATCATTGAATTGAGATGTTCAATAATTCACATAAATATTCTTATATGCATGGAAAATTCTTTTCCCCAGAAAATAACTCGTCGCATAAATCCACACAAAGCCCTTCAGGCTTTTTTTTAAACAATAGTAATCATTATGCTTCATTATACTCTTTTGTTGTTTCTGTCAAGCATTGAATAATCATTTGACCATTTGATCAAAGGGAAGATGAAAACAAGCACGCCCATATCGTCTCATTACCTTTACAGCTTTATTCTCTATTCAGAGTCGCGGGGGGCCTGGACTGGGGTACATCCTGGACAGGGTGCCAATCCATTGCAACACACACACACATTCACACACTATGAGCAATTTGGGAACGTCAATTAACATAATCTGAATCTGCGGTGAACACTTTCACTTGGTTAAAGGCAGCATTTTGATAGAAAAGCAGATGAAACTGTGCGCAGATATGAGCAGATTTATCAAGAATAATGCAGACATAATCCCCCAGAAATGCAACAAAACATAATTATATAGCTGCTAAATAAGCCCTGGCTTTTGCAACGATTGTTATAATTGAGTTGTTTTGCTATGGACACACAGCCAAGACTTTCATGAACTCAGTTCTGAGTTTAAAACAAACTGCCAGGTTTGTTTATTTTCCTTTTTCACTGTTTTTCTGCTAAAGTTTGAAATGTTATTTTTTGTATGTATATTTTGACATAAGTTTAAAAGTTGCACATGAATCCAACATATTTACATCAGCGACATTATGAAAGTGTTTGTGCTCTACATAAACAAGGGAAGTGTATTAGCTAGTGTATTGTACGGTGGCCGTGAAGTGCAAAACAACTTAACAAAACCAAAACCAAAATAACATTCAAAGACAAAATAACAAATTCAAAACCAAATTAACAAAACCCAAAACAAAATAACAAATTCAAAACCAAATTAACAAATCCAAAAACAAAATAACAAGTCCAGAAAATTGTTAATTTGGTTTTGAATTTGTTATTTTGTTTTCGGATTTGTTATTTTGTTTTCGGATTTGTTATTTTGGTTTTGAATTTGTTATTTTGTTTTGCGTTTTGTTAATTTGGTTTTGAATTTGCTATTTTGTTTTGCGTTTTGTTAATTTGGTTTTGAATTTGTTATTTTGTTTTCGGATTTGTTATTTTGTTTTCGGATTTGTTATTTTGGTTTTGAATTTGTTATTTTGTTTTGCGTTTTGTTAATTTGGTTTTGAATTTGCTATTTTGTTTTGCGTTTTGTTAATTTGGTTTTTAATTTGTTATTTTGTTTTGGGTTTTGTTAATTTGTGTTGCACTTCTCGGCCAGTCAGATGCGAACTGGAAAAGGTAGGTATAGTTTGCGAATTAAATTCTTACCGCTGTCACTCACGATAAACAGGTAGTAGGAAATTGCGTCTCTAACTTTGTTTCTTGTGTTCTGCTTCATTTTAAAAACGAAAATTTTTTTCGGTGTGCAAGACTAAGAAAATAATAAAATTTTTCATTAGAAAGCAAGGAAATGGAATTTATTCAACGTTACTTTGAGGACGGACATTCGTATGTCGTGATGTTTGATATGCTGATGACATATCACGGTATAAAGATTAGTTTGCGAACTGCTGTGTCTCTTTTAAAAGAAAAAAAATTCCACAAGAACTGCAAAAATTTAGGAGAACGCCATATTTGAAACCACAATAAGGACAGGACATGTTTGCACATTCATACACACACGAATCTACCGCCGCTACAGTACTTCCTGTATATCTTGAGTGACAGATGTCTCGTCCAATCAGTGGTAAGAATTTCATTCGCAAACTATACCTACCTTTTCCGGTTCGTTTCTGAACGTTTCTGAGGTGCAAACCAAATGAACAAAACCGAAAACTAAATAACAAATTCAAAATCAAAATAGCAAAACCGAAAACAAATTAACAAAACGCAAAACATAATAACAAATTAGTTTTGGGTTTTGTTATTTTGTTTTGGGTTTTGTTATTTTGTTTTTGAATGTTTTATTTTGTTTTGGGTTTTGTTAGTTTAGTTTTAGTTTTGTTATTGTGGTTTTTAATTTGTTATTTTGTTTTCATTTTGTTAAGTTGTTTTGCACTTCTCGGCCACCGTAGTATTGGAAAAGATTTGAAACTTACACACATTTAACAAGAGCGCTGAACTTAAGTTACATGTAACCAAATGCATAAAAAGTCTGGGCTGTTTAGAATTCTTTAATAATCAGTGTGGACACACTAAAATAGCTAAAAACGTCAGTTTAATGCCACAAAAGAAAAAAAAAATATGTTCAATTAAAAAAAAATTAAAGCTTCGAGATGACCATTTTGTTGTATTTTTGTTTTCATTTAATTAAACTGAAACATTGTTATTTTCATTAATTTAATGTTTTGCTGGGGAAATTGATTTTAGGTAAAGATGTCTGCTCCATCTTCTTTATTCGTCCTAAAAGTCCCAATTTGCCACAAGTTTGAGCCTCCTGTTTCCTCTCTCCATTTGGTCTGAAAGTCATAAAAATAAATTTGACAATTTTTGTCTTCTCCCAGCATCACTGATTCAAGTTTTTCCGGGGTCCATCTTTGTGGGATAAAATGTACGGAGAGCATCCCGTATCCCATCATCTCCTGCAGTGTGCCCTGTCTGACTTTGCAGTCTGGCTTCTGTCATTTTAGTTGTCTTCGCTTTTACAGTTGGTTGTGCCGAGATAACTTTGACAACTTTTACACCAAAATCGTGGCTGATCAGACACACCCCTCACACACACTCTTCACCCTCCTGCCATCTGAAAAAAAAAAAGGTACCGAAACAGTCGCGCACACATCCATCTCACAGTCTGTTTATACCTACCTGAGCTGCTGATTTGCAAATATTTATTACTTGCTATTTGCACACAGTATTTTGAAATCATTACGAAATCACTACTTCAGGAATGTAAGGGAAAAATACTATACTATACTATACTATACTATACTATACTATACTATACTATACTATACTATACTGCACTGCATGGTGCTTCAAACCAGATTTAGTCATGCACTTAAATCTCCTTTTGAATTATTATTTGTTTAAAGATGTCTTAAATTACGACACTGTCTTTTGTTTCATTTAATCTTATTTTAATCACTTATTATTCATCTGTAAGGGAAAATTGCTGACATCCATGACCTCTTGGTTAGTCGTGATATTTTGTTTTAGACGGGACACTCTGTCTCTGTCCTCATGTGATAAGGATATTTGCCTCTGTGCGAGGACGAAAACAGAGTCAAGAAGTCAAGAGCATGCGTACTCTGTTCCTATTTCTCCGGCCTTCTTAGTTTTTTATTTTATTATAAACTGCATAGCAAACCGTCATAATATTTTCTCTTGTTTGTCCTTGATAAGCCTCCCATCCTGTGCTTTTCCCGCACAGGAGGGTGTGTAATTACTATATATGTGTGTGCTTTTCTAATAAAATTCAGACTTGTGAAAGAGCAGTCATCAGTGTGTTTGGTTGCTCTTCGACTAGTGTCCTGGCCAGAGGTGTGTTGCAGACGGACCGGCTTGCATTCAGATCGATCGGGGATCGACGAGAAAAAGCCCCAACAAGGAATGTCAAATGTTTACTCTTTCTCCTCCCACTACCTCAACTCGTACAGAACCTCATTACTACAAACTGTAAGGGATAACCCCTAGAGGGCGCCAAAGCCCTATTTTTATATGTAATACTATGTTTATTTGTAGTTTATTTTGTTACTTCATTTCCCAGTGTGCAACTCGGTCAGGTGACATGGGCACCCACCTGAACCGAGTTGGTCATTAGTTTCTTTATAAATAGCTTGTTTTAGTTCTTTTGAGTGTCTTGCAACTGTTAATTTAACATGATATCAGTCTGTAGGTTTTGTTCCTGACTTCCGTTACCTTTATTCGTGTTTTGGTTTGTTTTATAATTAAAGTATATTTGTTTGTTTAATTCCTCTGTTTTCTTTAAATAAACATCATTCTCTTTAAAAACATCGAGACCTCTGCATCTATGCCTCGTACACCAATTCGTGACACAAACTGTATTGAAACGTGTCCTGTTGTTGTGTTTGTCACTCTGTAGCTATTTGTTTGCACTTTTGCATGTGCACTTTGTTGTCTATTGTTGTCTCTTTGTGTATAGAAATGCATAATGGATGCATAGTCATATCTGAGCTAGTCAGCTAATTAGATCTCTTAGTTAGCTAGCTAGTTCTGGTAGATTTGTGTTCTGGTTATGTATGTTGTTGCATGTATGTGGCACCTTGGTCCTGGAGGAACGTTGCTTTGTTTCACTGTGTACTGAACTGGACTTGACATCTCCCAAAGCTAGCAGGTGGCCTGCAGTTTTTTCCTCAAAACTGTGTTATCTCATAGTTGATTGGCCAACCCTGTCCTGTCCATAAATGACCATGGCACTTACTAATATTGGCTTCCTGGTGTGACATTGTGTTTCTCGTTCTCTGACCTCAACCTTGCTTCTTTTTCAGGCTCAATGATCATATGCTCCTTCACTCGTTTCTGTTTAATCTTCTTGATTTCTTCATATTCCTGGATTTCTTCTTCTTCATTTTTTCAAGGTCAAACAGTAGGTAGGAGACGAGAATGTGCTTTACCGTCGCATTCACTGCCGCAACAGGACGACAGCGGGAGATGAACGTCAGGTGGCGCAAAGGTACATTTTGCAAAAAGGCTGCAGAGGATATTCACGTTTCATGAGAATTACATCATCTGAAATTTGTTTTCCATTAGTTTATGTAAAAGCAGACATTTTGCTTTCTATAAGGATATTTTCCACGTCTGCGAGGCGAGTATACACAGAGCTTCGGTTCATTTTTTCATGCGAAGCCAGTACACAGAAGCCAGTACAGAATAGCGCACCCTGTTTTCTTTCATTATTTTACAAAATGATAACGTTTTGTCGTCACACCTGTAATGCAGTGAGCGCGCACTACTATTCAGTTTTGACACTACTCATTAACACTTAAATATAAGCATTTTTCTAGGTTAATGTTAGAGCAAGTGGCCATGTAAATAATACCATTGTAAGACCATGTATAATAATAATAATAATAATAATAATAATAATAATAATGGAGAAAGCACAGTCAAAGAAGAATAATCATTGAAGGAGGGAAGAAAATTACGAATAAATACGCATCAGTATTTACAGTTTGAGCTCGACGCGTTTATGAGTTCTGCCGCTTGCTGTCAATGGTCACCTAAGAGAGATTAAGTAGACACACAATACCTCAGATACACTGCACCCTACAGGTAATGTACGTCATGTTCACTGCTTCCCGAGCGATGCTGTGGCAGCTCGCGGGATGCCTTTTCTCGAAACATGCGTTCTTAACGGCCGGATCTGTATTACTCATTAAAGATGGACTGTACCACTGCTGCCCATTTCATTTTACACTCCGTGAACATCCATACCGCCGTTCGGCTCTTCGTCTGCCTAATGCACATTCCATAAACCTTATACAATGTATTTATAGAGTTCAGAACTTTTTACATTTGAACATATCTCTCTTGTAAACTTCATTTTATTGTAACAAAATTACTACATATTGTAGATTTTATATTTTACATTCTTTTCCGTTTGACATTTGAAAAGGAAAAAATATTTCCTCTTTTAGATCATGTAAGCATTTCACTGGATATCATACTTTGTATGAATGTGTAGAATAATTGAAGAATAATTGAACATATTAGTGTGGAAATTCAAGCTTTCTGTCTCAGTGTGTAAAAAGCTGTAAGGCTAGCGTTGATCCCGCTTTGTGGACTTTGAAATGTTGGACCACTGGTTTACAATCAGTAACTGGACGTTCAGTTCAGCTTGAGATGCCACACAAACACGGCCCCTCCTTCCTCCCAGAGTCTGATATATCCTGTTGTGCCTAAGAGAGCCTTAGTAGGAATGCTGAGAGCTTGACTGCTGGACCTGCTCTTCTTTCATTACTACTTCTTGTTTTACATTCTTTTTGTCTTCTGCCTTTGAACTATAAATGTCTCGTCTCCTCGCTGCTCTGCAGCTGCTGCTTTATCTTTGCAGCTTTTTAGGACCAGTGGAAGGAGGTAAGGTCCTGGTGATACCTGTGGATGGCAGCCACTGGCTCAGTATGAAGTTCCTGGTGGAGGAGTTGTCTCATAGAGGACATGAAATGGTGGTTCTGGTTCCTGAGACCAACTGGGTAATTCATGGTTCAGACGCATACACCACTAGGACCTATAAGGTTCCCTTCACCAAGGATGACCTGGATGGCAGTGTAGGAAAGTTGAAGGCACGCATTACAAGAGCATCGCTGATCTCAGACTTATGGGAGAACTTGGCTGGGATCGTCGGTTTTAGTGACATGCAGGTGAAAGGATGTGAGGCGCTGCTGTATAACGAGCCTCTGATGCAGAGCCTGCGTGATGAACACTTCGACCTCATGCTCACAGATCCCTTCCTTCCTTGTGGCTCCATCATTTCCGAGGCTTTCTCTCTTCCTGCGGTTTACTTCCTGCGTGGACTTCCTTGTGGATTGGATCGGGATGCGGCTCAGTCCCCGGCACCTCCGTCCTATGTCCCGTGCATGCTTATGGAGAACACTGACATCATGACGTTTCCTCAGAGACTCGCGAACGTGCTTATGGCAGGTTTCGAGGGTGTCATCTGCAAAATACTTTTCTCCAGTTTTGATGAACTCACCAGCAGATATCTTAAGAAAGATATTTCATATAAAGATGTTCTAGGAAAAGCAGCAATTTGGCTTCATAGATATGACTTCACCTTCGAATACCCAAAACCTGTAATGCCCAATATGGTGAGAATCGGGGGCATCAACTGTGGCAAGAATAAACCTCTGCCTGCGGTGAGTCATAAACATTATTATTATTATTATTTTTTTATCTTCTTAAATTGATTTTAGCTAGGCAGCAGAGTGGCATAGTGGTTAGTGTGCCCTGCAATGGATTGGCACCCTGTCCTGGGTGCACCCCACTATTGAACTGGTTCTCCTGGAGTGGGCTCCAGGTCCCCCACGACCCCATATACAGGATTAAGGATATCATGTAGACAATGAGTAAATGCGTGAGTGATCTTAGCTAACAATTAGTGGAAAAAGCAACATGATAACTCAAAATAATGTTCTTCATAAAGCTTATTCATTTTTCATTTTTTTTTTGTTGTAGAATTCCAACTGAATTGTGTTAGAAACATTATTCATTCTCATAATATAACAACCATAAGTGATTTATATCTCTTATACCTCAGGTTACCAAGAATTAGGATATCCATTACCCATTTATAGTTACATTTAATGTCGGTAATGTTACATCTCTAAGGCAAGCGACATTTTCAACATTCTCTTACTTTATAATTACAGTGTTAATTAAATGCTGTATACAATCCTTCGCTCAACAAGTGCTCTTCTTTCTCTCTTCACATCAATAAGGCAAAAAACTACAGCTTTACAGAACAACAAAAAACAACAACAACAAACACACAAAGCATAACTCTGAAAAAGATATCAGAAAAGTTAAAGTTTTACGTCTGGTGGTTACAAAATGCTGATACTGGAGACTCATTCCATAAATGTTAAATAAATGTCTCCTCACTGAAAAACATTTTAATATCTGTGGTTTTTAAAAGCTTTCTATGTGAAATTCCTGATTCACAAATCCCTATGAATAATCCACTACTACAGAAATGACAGCGTATTATAACCAGGGCGTTCATATAAAGCAGTTATAACCATATAATTATTATGTAACCCGGACATTCATATAAGCCAGCGCTACGGTAAGAGCTGCTGTTAGAGAAAATGATTCAACACCTTCTGACCAATCAGATTGCAGAATTCAACATCACTGAGGTTAAGGTTAATGCTTTTTTTTCTGTTAAAGCTCAATACATAGTATGACTTTGGCGTTCTAGGACAACATAAAAGTCTCAGATTTTAAACATAATGATTGTAATGTTAGGATTTATTTTTGAATAACTTTAAAACTTTCTGTGGTGGACGTCCCTTTGACCTTCCTGAGCCGTCGAGGCATGGGCTGCATAGGACCTCTGAAGGTGTGGGGAATATAAATGTCCTACACAGAGCTATTAGATCAAATTCAAATTCAAATTTTATTTGTCACATACACAGTCATACACAGTACGATATGCAGTGAAATGCTTAGGCGACTGCCCCATGACCTTAGAATAAAAACTGTTTAAGACTATTTACACGAAAGGAATATAACAAAGAACGTAGGAATAGATTTAACTAAGAATAAAATAATAAAATATATGTACAGTAAAAATATACAATAAGAAAAATATAAGAAAATAAAAATATAAAGAAATATAAGAGAATAAGAAAAATAAGAAAACCTGGGTGCAAATGTAGAAAAAAAAAATATATATATATATCCGATATAAGAAATATAATAAAGCCTAGGTGAACCTAGGTGTACAGTATGGAAAAATATGGAATATAAATAGAGATGTCCAGGGGGTGTGCAAGTACGCTATAAAGTGTTTTGTACTTAAAGTGACTTGTGCTGTAGAATGACGTCGAATGATGGATGGTGTTCGTGGTCTTTGCAATGTTAAACAGGACCAGGATGTGTTGATTGACAAAGATTTCAAAGAACTTCAGCAAGTCACTCTGGATAAGGGTGTCTGCCAAATGGAGTCAATGTTCATATCTGGCACCAAGACATTAGCAGCAGATTCTTTAAGTCCTGCAAGTTGAGCACTTGTGGACTGGACTTGTTTGTCCTGCACATCCCACAGACGCTTGATCAGATTGGGATGAGTTAGCCTTCCCTTCTCACATTCATCAGTCTGCCCCATGACCCTGTCCTTCCTTGGACCATTTTTGGAGGGGATTAACCACTGCATACGGGAAACACTGTCTGTCTTGGAAATGATCTGGACAATAATTAGGTCTGTCTGGGACATTCACTAAATCAATTAAAAAGATCACTTAAAGGCATTGTTGTAGCTGAAACAGACAGTATTAATCACTGTCGTAATTGTCCAATCTCAGACTCCTAAATATTACATTTGTCCATTTGAATTCAAACTGTGATTTTTGCTTTGCTTGATTTTTTTTTTTTTTTTTTTTGGATGCTAAATTTTTTCATTTTTTGCATATTTACATGAAGCTCTGTATTTCACTTTGGAAAGCCAGAATGTACGCGTGTGATTAGCTGCATTACACAGCATTTCCGTCCTGACCTTT
The DNA here is from genome assembly GCA_013621035.1 of Clarias magur. Classification (NCBI taxonomy): domain Eukaryota; kingdom Metazoa; phylum Chordata; class Actinopteri; order Siluriformes; family Clariidae; genus Clarias; species Clarias magur. Next base: position 153,405 of record QNUK01000397.1, on the reverse strand, counting down.
ATACAGTTAAGCACAAATCGTCCATGTGCTTTCATGAGATGTTTCAACTTTATAACAAGTTAAACAAGTCTCGATTGCTGCAACCCACTTGTTTATTTACCTGTACTCATTACATCTGTCTAAGTTCTCAATGCTCAGCCCACAGAGTACACTTGCTATCCACTCACTCGTGTGATTAAATTAAACGAACGAGGTAGATTCAAACAGTAGTATCCTATTTTTAAATGTTTAAATAAAAGGTAAAAGAATCTAAAATGAAAATGAGTATTTTTTGTATGGTTGTGAAGTTGTCAGGTTTTCATCAGATGTTTGATGTTTATTCATCTTATACCACGCATATTTGGCAAGAATTACAAATCTGTAATTATGTTGTATGTTGTGGTCCACCCATGAAGCTGGTTATTTCCTGTTCTTACTTACCTTTTAGGAGCCATAAACATAAAATCTTGATTGCTGTGTTTCTCGTGCAGGAGCTGGAGCAGTTTGTGGAAGGATCTGGAGATCACGGCTTCATCGTCTTCACTTTGGGCTCCTATGTGTCCGACCTGCCCGAGTATAAAGCCAGAGAGTTTTTCGAGGCTTTTAGACAGATTCCTCAGAGGGTCAGGAGAAAGTCTTATACATCTTATACCTGTTCATAAACATAGTGATAACTGATGTCATATACAGTTCTGTCTAATAAGATTGAGAAATGTGTCACAGTAAGATCTGTTCATAATCAGACAATATTTTTAGTATTTATAGTAAAATACAGTTATAGTAATACAATCATGTCAGAGCGGTGCAATAAAGCAGCGTCACCGTGGATCTTCTGATTGGATTTTCAGGTTCTGTGGCGATACACCGGCCCTGTTCTTAAAGACGTTCCTGAAAATGTCAAACTGATGAAGTGGCTTCCACAGAACGACCTCTTAGGTGTGTTTACACATTTAAATCGAATTTAAAAAGAAGCCTTTTTAAACCATGTGGTCTTTTGATCAATGGTCTCTCCGGACCTCTGAATTGCTACATATACAGTAGGCATCAGGATTGTGCAATACAGATTGACATACAGGGCTCGATTTGAAGGGGTTGCAGAGGGATGGCATACCCCTGGCTGAAAAAAAAAGATCAAAAACCATCTCCCCTGTAAAACCACCATCCCCCTTACCATGCCCTTCAGATTAATAATGCTGTGTATTATGTGATATTTCTCATGAAAATGAAATATTACTCTCTATGTATGATGATTTATGAACTGTAAATAACAACGATTAACCAATCAGAATTTAACATTGTACCGCGCTGCTCACGCAAGCTGTGTCTGTGAATGTCATCCTACACAATAACACCCCCCTCCCCCCCTCCCCCTACCCCCTCCTCCTCCTCTCCTGTTGGGAGTAAAATTCTTTTCAAAGGTAAAGTGCAGGTTAGTTTTATTTTTACTTTTACTTCAAATTCTCTTTGAGACAAAATGGCGTCCAGGATTCCCCCTGTGATTTAAAAGGCGCAGTGACAACTGTTGAACGTGATATTAATTTCCTTAGGTGTGTTTACAGTTTTTTAGCCTAATGATGGCGGTGTGGGGAAAAGGGGTCAAATTTAGTCAAGTGGTTTGGTATGCTTTATATTGTATATTTGTGTCAAAGGCCTATAAGACTCATTGCTTGAATTATGAACAAATCCGACGTACAAACATGCTCCTGGGCATCCTAATGACAGGGAGGAATTAGATATGACTAAATTAGGGAGAAAATCACACATAGCATATGAAGCATATATCAGTGTGCTTATTTGATGGGGAATAGAAAGCAGTTACATTCTGTACTCAATTAATTAAATTAAGTTATTTACCTTTTATCATTTTAATCACAGTGAAAGCATTGAATTAAGGATTTAAATCTAAACGGAGATAATTAAATTAAATTCATATTTTAAACACACTATTTAATTCACATTGTATTTAAAGTTTATTTGATACCTTTACACCTACAAACTTCCATATATTGTTATTTAATGTAAAAGTACATTTATTCATTTACATTTCTTTTTTTTTTCTTTAATTATATAAAAGCGCACCCCAAGGCCAAGGTGTTCATCACACATGGAGGCTCCCACGGGATCTATGAGGGGATCTGTAACGGCGTGCCCATGGTGATGATCCCGCTGTTCGGAGAACAGAAAGACAACGTTGTCCGCATGGTGTCGCGTGGAGTGGCAGAGCGCCTGAACATGTACGACCTGACCTCGGAGAAACTGCTGGAGGCGCTCAGGAAAGTCATCAACAACAAGAGGTAACGACAAAAGAGCTTCCACTCAACAATACGCATTTCTGTAGTTACAGCTGAGTCACAGCAGATGCTCCATGTAAATAGATTAAATATGTGCGAAATCGCTGACATGGTGCAGTTTATTTTAAAGTAGAGACACAATAATTCAAGTCTCATGGACGGAGGCTCCAGTGTCAGTGTTTTGTAACACCGAAAAGAGAATCTGTTTGGGAAATCACTATATAAAATTGTAATTGCTGACAAAAATAATAAACCACTTGGGGATTTTTTGCTTTTGTAGGAATTGATCAGCTTTATGGTGATAATAGTCACCAGTGTTTTATATTAATCAGTCACTGGTGTGCATCATACTGATGAAGACCATTCTGTTTTTTGCAGCTACAAAGAGAAAATAACAGAGCTGTCTTTGATCCATAAAGACCGGCCAATCGAACCGATGGACCTGGCCGTGTTCTGGGTGGAGTTTGTGATGAGACACGGAGGAGCTGAGCACCTGAGACCGGCCGCTCACCACCTCAACTGGGTTCAGTACCACAGTCTCGATGTTATAGGCTTCCTCCTGCTCGTTCTCACCATCAGTGTTTACATCACCCTCAAAACCTGTGCGTTCTGCTTCAGGAGAACTCAGAAGACCAAGAAGGAGTGAGGTGTCCAGAGCAGGATCAGGAAACTAATCAATTCAATGCTGTCTATACAGATAATGATTAATGGCCATTATGTTATACTGCGATAATGTGAAATAATTACTTGTTTTCATCACTATTCATTTTGATATTTAGATGTTCCAATATTTAATCAATACAGTTCATAACTCACTGCTACGCTGATACCCAACAGCACTGCATACGTTGAGCCCATGTTGGCATCAGTGGTTGGCCATTTTGTCCATTGGCTCACTGTTGGCCTATTGGTGGGGCCAAAGATAAGTTGGCCCAACGTTGGTTTTAATGCAGTTTTGTGCAGCAGGTTCTCTCAATGATGCCACCACATCAGGAGTTCATATAAGGGGTGGTTACCAATCTAGTACATAAATAACATCGAAAGAACTATTTAATTCATTGTTCTTTGTGCTCAACTATGAACACTGTCAAGCAGATCACTAGATCTGAGAAGCCCACAGAGGCCAGGTGTTGCTGATTAAGTCCTGAAGCCAAGTTAAACACAAGCTAAAGTTTTGTGCCCCTTTACTCCTAACTACAGGAGGGGTAATATTCCTCCAAAGGAGATGTAAATGTTCTTGAGTGTGTTGAGAACTTGTTGTGGTAACATAAAAAGCACGCAGTTTTGCTGTAGTGTGGTGAGAAAGATGTTTAGCTATGCACTATTATGCTAGGCTAATCGACCTGTTGCCAGTGAATACAGTAGCATACGGAGCCATAGTGAGGTTCGAAGCATAGGGATTGTTGCCATAGTACGTGATAGAAACGTTAAAGTTCTAATATACAGTACATATTGTTTTTCTTTAGGGCACTGCATTTTTGTGTGTTCACGCGGTTGTTGTCATGTGTCGCATCCTTCCACGACCTGTTTATTTGTTTATCTTTTCCCCACGCTGTCACTTCTCCATGTGCTCATGTTTTCCCCTGTCCGTCATGTATCTGTTCCCACGCCCCCGTTTCCTCCCCGTCTGCTCACCTGTTTTTCATCTCATCCACTGATTACTGCAGTGATTTAAGCACGCACTGCGCGCTGCTTAAATCGCTGGATTATTGAGTGTTTTTTGCCTTGATTCTGTCGCGTTTTGTTTCATCGCCATCACGTTGCCAAGTTTATTTTGATTTCCTCGGTTCTTCGTCTCTCGCCTCATGTTTTGGATTGTGTTCGCCTCGCTGCTTGATTTCCCGGCTTTGATCTCGCGCTTCCTTTGACCACGGCTCTCGTTTTATGTTTTTTGAACTGTCGCTTCGCTGATTGACTTCCCGGTTTCCGATCTCGCGCTTCTCCCCTCCACTACGGCTCTCGTTTGCGATTTGGCTTTTTACGCTCCACTGACTGATCCTCCGGCTTTTGACCCGTGCATCCACACTCCGACCACGCCCCCTCCGATTAACGCTGCGGTCATTCCTCTGCGCTTGGATTCGTCTCGCTTCGCGTCACCCGTGACAGTTGTTGTATATCTGTACTAAAGTAGTTGTCATGTGAAACATATAGTTTGACCATTTTGCTAGGTTATTTACTGTTTAAATTTCTGTGTTTACTTTGTTTCATCTGGAGAAAAATATTTGTGTTGTAATACTGGAACTGTTGTTGAACTGAGTTGAACCAAATGTGGGAGATGTTCATTTCCCCCCATCATTTTACTGGTTGAAAAAGGAATATTTTGGAAAAAAAAATTTTTGACGTACATTTTAAATGTACAATGCTCAAATCATTGATGTATTTACACATACTAGAGTCACAGTTCTCCAAAGACGCTGGTGTAAAGGAACAGCTGAGCTACAGTACAGTGACCAAGCTGATGGTGAAAGTACAGAAGTGAATGATGATGAGGAAGATGCAAAACCACCTGATGTAAAAGAGAGTCTGAGGCAATGGATACTTTGTATGCATGTATGTTTGTATCCATTGAATTTCATCCACTTTGCTGAGAGATAAAAAAAAAAGTGTTGTGTAGTTTATCATCATACTGGCTAGATATATTTTCTTAGTTTGTAATCATTTTATCACAAATAAAAATAATAAATCAATTTCTGGAGATATAAATGTGTTTTCTTATTATTGGTGATGAAAAGAGTCCAATTTAATGTCAAATGTTGACATTATTTACTAAACAAACATTAGGCCAACCTATCTTTGGCCCCACCAATGAGCCAACGTTGGGTCAACGGTCAAAATGACATTGGGCCAACCACTGATGCCAACATTGCCCCAAGATACACTGAAAAAAGTGAAACTGCTGTGTCATTGATACCAAGTATGTTTCTTCATTGATCTGATGGAAATTTTTGATTTCCTATATGAAACTGATATTTCTATTTTGCTTAAAAGCAAACATCGCAGTCCCTGGTTAAACTTAAATGTAATCCGTTATTATTAAATGTATTATTATTATTATTATTATTATTATTATTATTATTATTAATAATAATAATAATAATAATATACTTCAAACCAAAAGTTCGCCGTGTCACATGACCTCATGACGTAGCATTATCAAGGACTGAATCATGTTCTGCTGGCGCGTTCTGTCTGCTTGGTAGTAGTAGTGTGGATTAATGGGCAGAGCACTGTCGCACTTCCAGCTAGTGTTTACACAGACCAACAAGCTGAGGTTAGCCATTACCATGTCATGAATGAAGTTTAAAAGTAAACGTGAAATCTTTTCACTTTTGTGTTTACAGGTCTGTAAGCTTTTCTGAAAGGGCATTATTTTACCCATACTGCAGAAATTAGTAAGTCCAAGAATGCACAAATAAAAACATCATGTGGGAACATTTAGAAATGAAAATGATACAGTAGAATTGCCGCAAATTTAGTAAATGTCAGTGTAATTTAAATATCCTAAAATAAACTCCCCTAAAATGACGGCGCACTGAGAATAAGTAGTCTGATAATATCAGAGAGTAATTGCAACTATCCTGCATGAACTGAAGTGTTTATGGGTTTATTGTATTATCAGTAATGAGGACTTGCAAAGCAACAAAATGCAGTTTTTTTTTTAAGGTGTGTGTGTGTGTGGAGGGGTGGGGTGATTCTTTCTATACACTGTAAAAAGTCATTCTGTGAGATGGTAGATTTAATGAAAGTTAATGAGTACATTTAATTTTTGCATTCAATTTACTTGAAAAATACAGGAATAGAATTTACTCAATTTTGTTGCTTATGTTTTGCCTATTACCTTTGTATAGCGCCAAACTGAGAGAATATTGAATTAATCCAATGTAACTCAGTTACGCAGTTTTTAAATTAGAGCATTTCCTGTTACAAGGCACGCTTTATTGAACTCTCCAGTACGAGCCACGTGTGCGGTGGAAATTCACCACTGCCGAAGTCCTATCTGATTTCTCCGTTTTTCAGTGTGCTTCGATTTATCTTAAATATCACATTAAACTTCAAAGGGATAGCTGCCTCTCTGCAGTTGAATCGTTTACGTTTACGAGGCCTGCAATGGAATTTCCCGCTGACGACTTGGAGGCAAAGCAGCTCTGCGCCCTTTTTTCAGTTAATTCCTTGACAAAGGTAAGGCAAATTATTACATTTATATATGGAAAAAGTCTGTTTAAAATCTGTATATATAGAGTATGTGTGTGTCACATTTGCGAACTTTACGTTTTAACGCATATTCTACACAGATTAATGAAGGGGATAATATTCAAACTAGCTTTGCAGGTGTACAATGGGTAAGTTGGATCCCCCATCGAGATGAGTCTTCTTAGCCCCACCCCCGTGAAAACGGCGCAGGGAGCCCGCGAGAGGTTATGCGCGTGCCACCGAGCTTCAACAGAGCGCGGTAAAGCCCAAAATTCACACTGTTACCGTTTTTGATCCCTGGAATGGAAGAGACAGAGAATTTCACGCGCCTTGAGAACGAAACCCATTATAACATGCGCTGTGTGTTTTTTTTTTAATCACTCTACACACAACCCATGGTTTATTTATGCTATTTTACAAATGGAATCATTTTCTTTGGTACTTTTTCATAGGATATTTTAATTTTATATTTTATAAAACATGGATCACTGTGCATGAATCAGCACTGGTACTGGTCCATAAAAAAAATATATATAATTATATATATATAAACCATGGTTTGTGCATAAAGTGATAAAAAAATTAATGATGTTTAGCTTTTAAAGTGGGTTTTCACAAGGGTGGGGCTAAGGAAAAAAAAATCTCGATGGGGGAAACAACTTCAACACAACACTGTTTCCAGCTCGTTGATGAGTTGATGTACTACCAATAATAATCACTAAACACAAACAGATATTGTTGCACAGCATAGTACTTTAAAGTGAAAGTGAAATGTAAAATGTACTCTAATCTTTTTTTAATAGGTGCAATGACATGGGGCTGTAAAGCAGGTATAACACAACGACTAAGGGTGACCTGCTACAACATTGCAGACTACACCATTGATCAGCATTGAACAACAGATTGTGACCAGGACAGAAGCTACAAGTGGCAGTTCAAAGGACACTGGAATTGTTATCGAGGGAGTGAAAGTTCTTCCAGGCCTTGACGGTGTTCCCAGGGCTTGCTGTCTCCTCCTCGGTTTGACCTATGCATTAAATCTCCATTATTCCAGACAGACCTTTGAGGTATTTCAGAAACTTCTCTTGGAGCTGGATGCCTCAAAGCTGTCAAGCAGAGACCAGTCACTCAGGTCTAAACTGATGTCTTAAAAATTTGTTGATTCCATGTTGCCAAACAAAGACTTAATTTTTTTTTGAGAAATTATTTTGAACATTTTGTGCCTAGAAAAAAAAAAACACCAAAAAGTTGTTCTGCAAACTTGAATCCTGTGTTAATTGCCGTACAGAAACTGAAACAGTTTTGTTCAGTGTTCACTTACTAGAACTGTTGTGTTAAGTAATTTTAAAGTAAAACAGTTTTTAAAATTTTTTAAATTTTTGGCTGAAACAATGTTTCATTTGTGTGGTCTGAAAAGGTGGAAACCATGTTTCTTGCATGCATTTTATTTTAAAAAGTGTAACTGCATTATGTATTTTGTACAGTTTGTGACTAGAAAGTTACACAAAATGTGCAAACTTTACTGTTCTTGTCCTGTGTGAATTGGTATGACTTAAAAAAAAATTGGAACAAAAAAGATGCAGCGATTTTTACAAAGTAGTACATATTAACACTGTTTGAGAATTTTTTTGAGAGGCTTTTGTTGTTAATATTAAAGCCAGAGTTTGTAATTCTTCTTTGAAGCCTGTGTCTATTATTCATACCTGAAATCAGATTTCAATTATTTTAATTAACTTGCTCATTTGAAATAACATAACATTTTGTATTACGCCAAAACAATTCCATTAAGTAGTACTCAATTGCATTGGGCGGGGGTGTGTCTCAAATTAAACCAATAATTTTGTTTAAATTTTACTTAATTTTTTTGTGCGCACTACTTGCACTTACTCATTTTCAAGAGTTTATTTTTAAGGTGCTCATTTAATTAATTTTAACTCAATTCTTAACTGTTGTTGAATTTAATTAATATTATTGCTTGTAATCTGTTGCCACAATTTTATTGAGTAGATATAGGGTATTATTTTTTACAGTGTACATACTGTAATTATGATTTGCTAAGGACCTGAGCCAGTCCAATTTTTGTTTTTACTTTTTTTTTTTTTTTTAGGATGCTCCACTTCAAGCAAGATCCCTGGTTTCATTGGAGAGGCAACACTACAAACTAACTGAGATGATCAGAAACAAGGAAGGAATTGTCAGAGAGAAGACCAGAGATCTGAGCTACGTACTGGCTCAAAAAAGCCGAAATTAGCTTGGTGTCAAATGGAATATTGCGAATGGACGTCACAGGAGCTGAGCAAGGCATCCAAATCAAGTTGGCTGTGACGCACTAAACTAAACCATAACTAGCAGAATAAGACATTTTAGTTTAACTTGTTCACAGGTTAGTGTATGCTGTCTGAATGCAGGTTTCAATGTCTGCCATATTCATTTTATCACGCTTCCCAAGCCTAACATAATCAACAACACTATGTTTGTATTTACATGCCTAGAGCCTGGAGGTGAATGTATGAAGAGAGTTTCTCCTGAAATGTCTAATGGTAGAAGATGTGGACCAACTGATTAAACACTGGTAAACATTTGTTCATGAAGCATGTCAACCTTAGGACTGAAAAATGTTGCTGAATTGATAAATTATTTTTGCTCAAAGGTCCAACAGTGGCAGCTTGATGGTGCTGGGGTTTGAACCTGTGAGCTTCCAATCAGTAGAACAACATCGAAAAAGCACACAACTACCTCTGCCCCTTCATATTGACTAATACGAGGTCAGTGGCATTATCAGCTGCAGCACAACCTTTATACGGGGCCATTCATTTTTTAAATCATAGTATGTATTAACATTAGTTATATACATGCTCCTAAACCTTGTAGAAAGCCTTCACAGAAGTGTTGATGCTGTTATACAGTAGTTGCAAAGGGCCAACATCATATTAAACCCTATGGATTAATTAGTGGATGTTACTCGAGTTCATATGCATGTGAGCAGGCGAGCGAATACTTTTGGCAATATAATGTAATATATAATGTGTGTGTGTATATGTGTGTCATTTGTTTTGGCCTATTCATTGACATAATGACATTTAACTTGATGCATAATCCTAGGTGTTTTTGTTAGGGAGCATTAAGTGATTTTTACATGCATAAATCAGACACTGCTTTGCCAAATAGAGCAACTTGTCTAACAAATGTCCTGCCTTTTATTAGGTTGTTCAGAAAGATGAAGCTCAGGCAGAAGTTGAGAGGCGCACGATTTGCCTGCTTGTCCTCCGGGAGGAAGAGGACGGTCTTTAGCCACCACAGGCAATCAGGATTGTGACTTATTGAGTTTCCATCAGTCATACATGAATGTTCCATGTTGTTTGGCCTCATCTATGTGCTGTCCTGGTGAGCTCAAACACACTTTTGTGGCCCTGCAGAAAATATATTCTATATTGACGTGAAAAATATTACATTTTGGTCACTTTATTTGTCAAAGAATTGTTAGGTTTTCACATAGTTAGCAAATCGGTTTATACAGTTCTTAAGCTTAAGTTATTAAAGTTGCATTTTGATTTATTTTATGTTTGTTTTCTGCCTTTATTTGGAGAAATTATTTAATAGTACAACAAAAAGAAAAGGTAATGTATGGTTTGAAGGACGGTAATGAATGTTTTTGGAAGAGAACTTGTTTGGTCATTGTCTTCATTTATAAATGTAACTTAAAAAATCTATTTTATTTGTTTCATCTAAAGCAAAACAATTTTAATAAGTGTAACCAAAAATTCACTATTAATGTTTTATATATACATTTTGGTTGCATTCATATTGAGGTTTAAGTTGACAGAAAACAGAGAACTGGATTACAGCCTACGTAAACTATTTTCGCTTAGGTACATTTTTTATTTCAGAAAAAGACTATATATTGAATTTTACATATTCATAAAATTATGTTTGTATGTAATCATACTTTTAACTTGAGAAAAATGAAAACGATTACTACTATAATTTACTCCTATTACAGTACTTGATCCAAAGTATAATTTTTTTCAGTGTACTTAAAATGTAAACATTTTTTTTTCAAAGTAAAAAAAAAAAAAAAAAAAAGGTTTAACTGGCCAAAGGCATTGTAACAACATTTGTTTTTGATTTGGATGGATGATTTTATTTTTACTTTGAGGAAACTTAAAAAAATATATTTATATTCAATCAAAAGTAAACCTTAAATAAAATTTTATTTGAGAGAAAGTAAAAAAAAAATTTATTTTTTTTTACAAAATATTTCTGTTTTTTTTTTTTTTTTAGTTATTGCTACTGTTAGTTGAATTTATCCCGACTACAGACACATGGGATGTATTTTTTATTTTTTTTATCTCTACAATACGGTGGCCGTGAAGAGCAAAACAAATTAACAAAACCGAAAAAACAAAATAACATTCAAAGACAAAATAACAAAACCCAAAGCAAAATAACAAATTCAAAACCAAATTAACAAATCCGAAAACAAAATAACAAAACGGTCCGTGTACTTTTTGGTATTTGATGTTTCTTTTTATAAACAAGAATAAAAAAAAAAGAAAATTAAAGTGATATTTGTTTTTTATTTTAAAATATCAGACACCTTTTTAAAATTACACTTGATTTTCTTTCCTCGTTTATACTTTGAATAAAGAAAGTTCTACAGCTTAGAAACGAAAAAAACAGCTGCATCTTCGTTCTTTAAAACCGGAAGTATCTCTTCTTCTGTTGTTTGTGGCAATGTGTCGTCTTCTTGGCGCTACTACATTCACCTGGATGACACAAAACATTGACCACTACGTACTTTTCAGAATTAATAAAAAAAGTGCCACTCAGGGACGAGGACATGACGGCTGAAAAGTCAAGTCGCATATTTCAGGTAAGAAAACTTTTTTTAACGTCATTTTAATTACCGCCAACAAAATGTTACCCGGTAACTTAAATTTCGACGCTAATTTCAAGTTAGCCTTAGCTAGGGTGCAAACTTTCATTTGACAGCTTCATTCACATTTGGTGGTTAACGGTAGTCTTGCAAATATATTTGCTTTATGTAACTTTAAGTACATGGGCATGGCTAGACCTTCATTATTGGAGCACATGCCCCAGTAAAATCTCCAACCTGAGATTTACATCTACATCTAGGCATTTTCGCAGATGCCCTTATCCAGAGCGACTTACATTTTTATCTCATTACATCTGAGCAATTGAGGGTCAAGGGCCCAACAGTGGCAACTTGGTGGTTGTGAGGTTTGAACCCGGGATCTTCTGAACCGTAGTCCAACTGAGCTACCCCTGGCCCTGTTTAACAAGCTCCTGTATTTGACAGTGGATTAATTTAGGTTGATAACAGGAAGGAGGTTTTTTAAAGTCAAATGTCCACGATACGCAGTTTAATCACCCCGCACCTAACCATGTATCCGCCCCAATCAACTATCGGGATTGATGTATAATACGACGATGGGAGTCATAATGGAAATAAATAATGCAGGTGATCTTATTTCGACTCAAGCCTTCTTCACTCCTGTAATTGGACATCAGAACGTGTTTCAGTTCATACAGCACATTAGAACATTTCAAATATTTGACAGACGTTCCAGAGAAAAGTTGTAACATGAGTTTGGGGTGGGTGGGTGCTCTGTGCCCCAGTGCCTCTGAGCTTTATGTCCAGCAATGAATTTAACGTTGTGTATATTTAAGTTCTCATAAGGTGATAATTATTTACTTTCCCAATTATTAATGTTACCTCTGCACAATATTATGTCACACTTTTAGGTGAGTAAAATGATTTTTTTATTTTATTTTTTCTTTCTCAACCAGGTTTCAGCTACTGTAATACTGTTTACCTCACTGATGATTCAAATGCTGCCTGGTTCCCTGGAGGAGTCTCTGGTGTTTTCAGCACATTAGACCTTACACCTAAGGGTCACTATGAGGTCCATGGCGAAGACCCCAGCAGGTTCTACCAGCCAGCGCTTTGCATTCATGCGTACACCAGCAGCGGCTTCTGCTGGTTCTGCTTCACAGCGGGTTAATCCAAGTCCCTCCACGGCCACCAAAACATTTCAGAGGTAGGAGTATGTGAATAGTAAAGAATAACGCAACTACTATTGCAATAATTGTGAAATCATGTGTTGTCTTTCAGATCAGTTTACCTCGCTGAGGTGGTTGGTGGGAGGTTGATTCCCAATAGAATGGTGGTGGTCCGCTTTCTGGAGTGTGACGCTTCCCTACAAGCCTATAATTTTGACAGATGCCCAAGGCAATGCCATTCTGGAGTCAGAAGGTACAACAGGTGAGTCACAGAAGCCTTTATTTAAATAAATAAATAAATAAATAAATGTTACACCATCTTTTTGCAACAAAATCTGTAACACCTGTCATACAAAGTTGTTTGTAAAATTAAACCTTGTTATAAGCATTTGCTTGTGAACAGTTCACCTTATTTTAAATGTCAGTACATACATTCTTCATCCTTAAAGGTCACAATACTGGAAACAAAATGCTCGAACAATTCTTGCTGTACCAGAGCAGGATTTTAATGGTCTCCAGGGAACAAAGAGGAAAAGATTGAGGTATGCATTCAGATTATCACTTTACAGTGCAACAAACTGCAAAAACATACATGCGTTATGAGTACAGTCCCAAAAAGAACTGTAACGTACGTAGGATGTGTCTTGGAATAGTAATATGCAGTCTTTTTTTTTTTTTTACCCATAAACAGTTGGTTTTTACCTTATTGCTCATGTTTTGTGCTTGTAGCAGCCGTAAAGATGACGATACAGCTGGCTTGGGAGAAGTCAGTGACAAAATAGAAGAGTTGGTGATGGTGATCTCAAAATCTGCCAGCTGTTACAGCAGCGATCAAAGAGCTCACTGATCTTGCCGTTACCCAAAGAGTCCTTCTCACTGCCCCCAAGTTACAGACCATCGAGGAAGGATTTAGCTGTGTGGTTTGTAGAAGTGTGTACAGAACTGATACTATAGGCCTCTTTCCACCAAATAGTACCAGCTCAATTTGACTCAACCCTTCTCGAAGTGTTACTGGGTCCGCTGCAGATGCTCTATGGTATCCACTTACTAGATTGGTAGTCATAGTGATGCTGTATGTGATGGCGGCAGTCCAGTTGGTTTTGCTATAAAGAACTGTGAGTAGAGTTGAGCCAGTAATATACAGTGGAAAAGGCACATCATTTTTCTTCACTACTGTCCTGTGGTTAGCAAGCCTAGTCCTGGAGATCCCCCTGCCCAACACATTTGAGTGAAATTCTCAAGGACCAAGGTTGGGAGCCACTGCTTTATTCCAATTATTTCCTACATTTGTAAAATCATTTAATGAATAACTGTTTTTTTTTTTTCATTGCATTCAAGGCATACAGTATGTGGCCAAATTAATCCTTCAACAGTGGGGCTCGTTATTTGGCAGTTTCAGTTTAGGGACTACACATACAGAATGCGGTTTAGTTGAATCAAGTTGAATTTGGTTTAGTGAAAATTCGTCATTTTAGTACACATTTTGTATTTCTTGTCTTTTTCTATCAATACTCTTTGGAGTACAGTGCTGTGAAACAGTATTTGCCCCAATTTCTGGAAAGGTGAGTTAAATTAGCCTGGCCACATCCAGGCCTGATTAATGCCAGACCTCAGAATTGAATCAAGAAATGGGGCAAATCCTTTTTTACAGCACTGTATACTATCCACAGACCACTCACCAGCAAAGACGTATAGCAAAAACAACACCACAAAAAAAAAAAAAAAAAACAGCTGAAGCCTCAATTAGGATATTGAATTTAAACGAGCCTTTGTGCAGAGATGACTTGATTTTAGTTACCTTTCACACGCAATCAAACCGAGTTAATCGATGAATGTTTATAAATCACTATAAATACTGTATGTGGGATAACTGGCATCACCAAACATGTATCGGCATATAAGTAGACATGGAGAAAAGAGAATATCCTCTAAACGTAACAGTCTTCTGTCACGTTACTTTTGCAGATATTATGGAAGAGCCAATGCTGTCGCTGTGCTGCAGAAGCATTATTGGCTGCAAGACATGTGTGGAGCAGTGGAAGGAGATTTCTCCACACTGTGCAAAATGTAGAGAAGTCAACAACCGTGCAATAGAAGTTGCAGGTCTAACCGCTGCTTTTTCAGTTTTTAAATCCTTTTTGTATGGGAACGTAATGTTCTGATTACTCACAGAAATCTAAATCCTTACATCTATGTATTGTTTTTGTTCAGCATGTTCTGTAAATTGCTAATGCACCAGTTTATGCATTTCTCTGAGTTATGTTTATCAGATAAAGCGAGGCTTCTTTGTACGGAGCAAAGTCGTTGTTTACTGCTCTTTGAAGCAAATGTGAAATGTCAGGATATTTCTGAGAGAAATGATTCTCCGTTCTTAGCTTGTCCTGTTCTGTTGTAAAGGGATCAACTCCAAACATGGAGTATGTTGTCAGTGTAGATCCCATATGCCACAAGTGAATGTGGCAAGAGTTCTGATGGAATCGTTTGTTTACACCCAGGTTCTGCGAGGTGATTTGGTATGCCTTTTCCTGTTAACATAAGAACAAGCATGTCAAAAAGTTTAGGTGAGGATCAGTGTGCTCAAGGTATACTGCCTACTATATAATTTACCTGGAGTCCTATGAGCATTCCATGATTCTGCCACACTTGCAAGACCAATGTTGCACAGCCTACCAGTCAGGTTGGACACGAAGTATCTTACAAGGCTGTCCTCCATATCGATCTCCTCTTGGTCTACCAGCTGGAGAAGGGCTGTTTTCAAGGGATAGTTGACACGATTGTTGATCTCAGGCCAAAGCCGTTCAACTGTGTGGTTCTGATTTTTTTTTTTTTTTTTTTAAAACACGGCCTGAATTAATTACAGTATAGATTTGAAAGAATTTCAGTTTCTTTTGTTAATAGTGCAGAAATCTTACTCTTGTGGATGAAGTCTGTAGATAAGGCAGTCTCTCCTGATTGAAGCGATGGTGTGACAGCATCTCCTGCATGAACAGTGTCAAGTAAAACTCCTTTCCATGGTCTACCCACACTTGGTCCCGCATACCATAGGTGATCACTGCAGGCCTAAGGAAGAAAATTATTGTAAGTTGTTTTGTTTGTGCAAAATGTTATTTTCATTCTTGTCAAACATCGGTGCACTTTATAGTATACTTTTGAATGTACATGTTCATACACTGATCAACCATATCATTAAAATTTATGAGGCGGTTTTAATGTGGCTCTGATGGGTGTGATGGTACACGGTCTCATATGGAGCAAGCAACAATACACGGTGGGTTCTAAAGCCTTCTGATTATAGCCACAGTGCTTGGCAGTTTGCTGTGTATGGGGCGGTGTAGCTACAGACCTGTCAGGGTCACATTAAACCCACCTGGTGATTTTAATGTTGTGGTGTACTTATGTGGTACTTGAACAAAACACAGTAGACAACACTTGTGTTACCTTTACTGCGCAATAAATGTTTTTGTTACATGATTGCTATGGAATGTTTTTTTTTTTTTCCTTTCCATTTTATTAAATACACAAAAGGTATAGAGTATATTGAATTGAAATAGCGAACAAAATATTGTTAAAGTTTAAACTGTTGAATATTGTTTGGTATTTCAAGGAACACACCAAAAAACATCGGATTTCTTTTCTCTGTTTCATATCCACATTTCAAATAACTAGGTTTGATAGTGTTCATTTGTGAAAACATCTGTTATTTTACATTATTTCAGATAAATTAGGTTAAACACATCTATCAAAAATTGATCAACCAAATTTAAATGACAAAATCAACAGGGGTCTGTGGTACTGTTAGAATGACCTGAAAACATCTTCATAGATGGACAAGTTGTTTTTGATCGGCATTGTGGAATCTTTTTGCTGAATCCATCGATGGCTAAAACATGGGTCACTCCAAACATCACAGGTTTTTCGTTCTGGTCGAGGTGAAGCTTATGGCCCATATATTCGGCATGGTAGGGTAGGGGGTTAAGGTTCCGAGCTCCCTTAAAAATAACAAGATTCATAAAAAAATAAAAATCACACTGGAATACTAACAAGTCAGCTTTTAACAGTATGCTCAAGCAATGCGAGCCAACTGAAAGTTGGGAATTTTTTTTTAAATATTGCCAATGGTAGTAGGCTAACTGCAAATTGACATCTTGCTCTATATACTGTAAATAAAATCTGACTTATAAATGAAAGTTGAAAGTAAAATTGTATTTTTAACATTCCATTTTTTTTTTTTTCTTTCCAAAATTCATGTTTAACATTTAAATTTTCAATATAAAAACCTTCTGGTATTTCTGGCATCAGGTTTTTCAGCAAAGTGCTGTTAACCGTTTAAACATCTCACAATGTGGACTCATCTTACATATTAGAAATGTCTGGTTTATAGTGAATAAAAAGCACAGTGAAGCCTATTCTTGGCATGTTTTCGTCATTGAAGGTTATAAGCACCCTATGTACCACTGACTGTTACCTTTAGGCCTTACGCATGAATTCAACACATTTGATCAAGCATATGTAAAGGTAGACGAGCAAGATAACTTACTTGGCGTCTTGCTTCATGGTAAGGCCGATGCACCTCCTTTAAAACTGATCCAATTCGTCCTTCTGCAGCATGTTTGCCTTTCGTTGATGGATATCCCTTCATCATTTTGCGGCCATATTTTGGCCCCACCAGTAAATAATAATCATAATAATAATAAAGTAGCTTTCAGTACAAAATGTTAAATGTGAAGACACTGTACTAATATCATTAATTCCTTGGAACTGGATAAAAACTGATACAACAAGCGCACGCACATTCTTCGAAGAAGAAATGTCATACCTCGTTTACAGCTTTCGCCACTTCTAATTGCAAGTGTGTGTCAGACAGGCGACAACAGCCCGGGACATTCGCAGCACAAAATTCTAATGTTTCTTGCGGAAAACCCTCTGGCTTCTCCAAATTCCCGTGACAAGTGTTCAGAGATTAATTCAGATGACAAGCCTTGTCTTGCCATTTCTAAAATTATGTCTGAGTGAAGTTCCAAAGCCATGACTTTTCACTAGCAGCCGGACTGGTGTTACTGTCGCTGCGGGAGTCTGCAGGGGAGATGCCGCGTGACGCACACCTCGCGCTAACAACTTCCGGCTTCTTACTAATTAAATAACGATTCGTTTCTGGTTTTTGTTTTCTTGCATTATTCTTTTCTGATGCACAAAAGGAAAAAAGAAAACATAGCCGTTTTCATTTTTCTTTTTTTTAATTACAAGTCAAATAAGAGTCTATTTTCTTTTTTTCTTTTTTAAACGAAAATTTCAAATACCAAAACATACACGGACCACAATCATTCCCTTAACAAGTGGTCGTCTTCCTCTGTTCATGTGAATAAGACAAAGCTTACCAGACCACAAAGCATAAAAAACACACAGACACACACAGACACACACAAAAGCATACACAAAAGCATACACAAAAGCATACACAAAAGCATACACAAAAGCATACACAAAAGCATACACAAAAGCATACACAAAAGCATACACAAAAGCATACACTCCTCTCTCATAAAGATTTTGGAAACTTAAAGTTAAACCTTTACATCTGGTGGTTACAAAGTGCTGACACTCAAGACTACCTCTATAAATGTTAGATAAATATCCTTAATAATATGAATAAGTCCCAATGAATAAGCTGTTATTATAGAGACAACAACATATTATAACTACGGCATTCATTTAAATCGGCGCTACTGTTAGAGAAAATGAACCAACACCTTCTGACCAATCAGCACCCAGAATTCAGCACTGAGGTGTAGGTTAATGTTTTTCTGTTGAAGCGTACTACATATCATGACTTTGGACCTACTTGGCTATTATTGTGCAGGTCCGTTTGTGTTACCAAAACAGCTCCGAGATGTCGAGGCATGGACTCCACAGGACCTCGGAAACTTTGGGGAATAGAACGTTCCTGCACAGGGCTTTTAGAGAGAGGGTGTTCTGGGCCTTTGCCTTCTAAACCAGGTTCAGGATGTGTTTATTGATAAAGATTTCACAGCACTTACGCAAGTTGCTCTGGATAAGGGGTGTCTTTGCACTCAGGGGCACCGTGGCCTCTGAGGCCGGTGGGGAAACTGTGGTATGGCATTAGGTGCGTGCCGGAAGACGGTGTACAGGTGCTGTTAATGGTGGGAGAGAAAGTAAGTGTGAAAACCTCCCAGATGAATAAAGCTGTGTCGGTCTTTTTAAGAAGGAATGTACTCGTAAAGAGCGGAATACACATGAGAGGGTCTGCGGCCCAGGTTACCCCTCAGTACCCCCGGTTTGCTGTGGTGACACAAACGAGTCAGCGCTCACGAAGGTCAGTCCTGTACACAGCGCCACCACAGAGACGCACACCGCACCCGGCGCTGACGCAAACCCCGTGAGCATAGATACCGATGCATGTACAGTAGTCAGCACTGACCCCACCCCTATTCCTGACCACTCCCCTAACATCTGTACCAGAGAGTAAATCTACACACCACAAACCGCACCACATACCGACACGCAAAGAAAGTAAAACCCAGGAGAAGAAGAGACGAGATGTCCACCACGGAACCCATCAATAAAAGCAAAACCTGTAGCCAAACTCTGAACGCCGCAACACAGGAGACAGAAGAAGCAGGATGTAGCATAACACACACACACACGCGCGCGCGCGCGCACACAGGGAAAACCACAAAAAGACATCAAAGAACCAATAAATGTAATTTTACAGTTACAAACCTGCTCACAACAAGTAACACAGGACATGGTGGCAGGTCCGTGTCACAGTAGCTTGGGACAGAGTAATATAACTAACACAACTACACATTCATGATTCAGGAAATAAACCGGACTATGAAATGAAAGAGGGCTAATGAACTTGTACTTGAAACTGAACTAAGAATTTTTTTTCTCCTAGATCTTCTCCCTAATTTAGTCGTGTCCAATTCCTCCCCGTCACTAGGGGGCTCCACATTAAGGCTACTACTCCCACTCAGCCGGGAGGGCCGAAGACTATCACGTGGTTCCTCCGAACTATGTGACACCAGCCGACCGCATCTTTTCAAACTACTCGCTCACGCACTCGGAGGACGGCGCTATCCGCTCCTTCCGCTTGCGTGAGCTCACAGACGCACCTGATTGGCTGTAGAGCCGTAATTAATGTGGGAGCACTAAGTGGCATTGGGTACAAGATGGCGCCAGTGAGGTCGGCTGCCGTCGCGACTGCTCCGACCTATTTTACCTTGTTTTCGCTTTTTACGTTAACTTTCAATAACTTTAATCCGGCTAACTCACCATTGAGTGCATTAAGTACGATAGAGATACTATATATATATATATATATATATATATATATATATATATATATATATATATATATATATATATATATATATATATATATATATATATATATATAGAGAGAGAGAGAGAGAGAGAGAGATAACAACGACGGATGGTGCGATCTGACACTGATGTTCCTTGAGCATGAAGTTCACCTTGGATCTCTTTAGAAGTCTTTCTGGGCTCTTTTGTTACCATTGGGATTATCCGTCTCTTTGATTTGTCATGAATTTTCCTCCCTTGGCCACGTCCAGGGAGGTTGGCTACAGTCCCATGGATCTTAAATTTCTGAATAATATGTGCAACTGTAGTCACAGGAACATCTAGCTGCTTGGAAATGGTCTTATAGCCTTTACCTTTAACATGCTTGTCTATAATTTTCTTTCGAATCTCCTGAGACAACTCTTTCCTTCGCTTCCTCTGGTCCATGTTGAGTGTGGTACATACCATGTCACCAAACAACACAGTGACGACCTGGAGCCCTATATATAGGCCCACTGACTGATTACAAGATTGTAGACACCTGTGATGCTAATTAGTGGACACACCTTGAATTAACACGTCCCTTTGGTCACATTATTTTCAGTATTTTCTAGCGGTACCATCATTTTTGTCCAGGCCTGTTCCATGAGTTTATTTTTTAAAATAATTCTGTTGAAGCATGGTTGAAAAGCAATGTCTGACTTTCATTGGTTAACATTCATAGAATATTTTTTAATTATTACTTTTGTCAGATTAAAGTTATTTATGTGACCATTGTGTGTGTTTTTCTTTCATTGCATTGAATGCACCACCACAATGCCCTTGTTGAGACTTTGCAGGATTCGCAGGACGTGATTACACAAATCCATTAGTGCATAGTGTGAATGTGCATAATAGGAAATAAGGCATTGAAAATTTGTGTGAACTTTATACACAGTGGCTGAGGGAAAGTACAGCAGCGAGTGTTAAATCAGATGCAATTCCAATGTAGATGTAAAAGCAAACAGTTTTGAAAGTGATTATTTTTGGAACATAGTAAAAGGAATGGCAGCAGAAACGCCCGGATTAAGCATTATTTAATTGGCTATCTGGTGATAACAGCCTGAAAAGCCAAAGGTTTATTTATTTTTTTTGTTAAGTCAGAAATAGATTAATGTCCTAAAGTAAGATACTTAAATCTGAATCTATACACACATGTAACATATACTGTAGCTTTCCATCACTAATCATAGGGGGAACCCTGACTAAAATCACATTTACTTTATATCATAGTCTTACAGTGCGATACGAGATGGGAGAGTAACTCTGGCAGGTCACATGTACATTTAATATAAATTGAAATGTTTCACATATTGTTTGAAACTTATGCCTGGACAAATTATACCTTAGATAGAGCAGCACTTTCGGAACTCAACAAAAGGAGTAGGCATGTTACCAGCAGTTGAGGTGTGAGTACAACCAGGAAAATGGCCATAGCAAGAGAAATCACAAGACAATGTCATGTACCTGCACAAGCACTTTACAGGCCTCTGTCTGCACTTCTGCATGGTATTCTCCTGGGCTGATGAAGTTATTTATGTCTACCCCCCCCCCCTTGTTGATCCATATATCTTATTTTTCATTACAGGTCAATAAGGGCCCTTCCACCAATGGGGTCCTGGGGAGTCAGTCCCACTTCCGCTGACTACAATGTCCCTGCTGTGAACCCTGGTGTGTTACTGTTATACTGTATGTGCATAAAGGTTTGGTTAGGACACGTACGCACCTTTTTGTAGTAATTCATCCTCATTAGCAAGCCAGTGGTGGGTGAGGTAAGGAAGACTAAGAAACCATAAAAGAACCAGACTCATAGAAGCCCATGATCTTCTGGGCAAGACCAGTCATTATATATATATATATATATATATATATATATATATATATATATATATATATATATATATATATATATAACATAAAAAAAAACAACATTTTTAATCACATTGTATTATATGAGTCTGCTGTAAGTATCTGCAGTATGATAATTTTTAATTTTGTGATAATTTCAGTTTAAGGTCCACAGTACTGTTTTTGTTGGATTATGTGGCACAAATCATCCTTTAAACCTTTTGGGAATCAGTTGGCACAAAACACACTTGGCATCTCATTGTCTATTTAATTATTAATCCCTCATAAGTTGTGAAATGTTTGTAATCAAGAACCTCTGCCGTTTCCCTTGTACCTACTTCCTGACCCTTAACCATGAAAAAAAAAAAAAAAAAAAAAAAAAAAAAATATATATATATATATATATATATATATATATATATATATATATATATATATATATATATATTTTTTTTTTTTATTAACACTTATCTAGTTAAACATTATGGCTGACCATCTCTTTTACCCTTTTACCCATAAATTACTACTGGACTATCACTATGACATGCAGAAAGACAAGTTCATGCTCTTGCTATCTTTTGGTTCGGTTATTGCAGTCCCTTACAGTCAGAATGTCCCTCTATATGCATAAACAAACTTCAGATAGTCCAGAATGCAGTCCTTAATGGAACCAGTAGATATGACCCCATCACCACATACTGCACTGGCTTTCCATCAAATTTTGCCTTGATTTTCAAAGTACTATATGTTCTCATGCCACAGTATCGGAGTAAATGTTTGGTCTGTTATGCTCGGCTATACATACTGCAAATAAAAAGGATCCAAGGAATTAATTGTGAATCCCGTTTTGGGAATTTTGGGACAGCCTTCTAATTGATGTTTTACACCAACACATTGACACTCTCTCTTTCTCTCTCTCTCTGAGTGCATGCTGGGAGTGAGTGGGGGGGGAGAGCATTTGAGCGTGTTTCAGCGTTCTAGCTCAAACATTCATTTATTTATTTTTTCTTCGTTTTTTTTTTAATTTTTTATAATTTTTAATTAATCCAACATCGTGCACCAAACCTCTGCAATCTAAAGGTTTTGGCGCAGAATCTGAGATCCATTGTGTTTGCTGGATAGCATGGCGTCCGCGTGCTCTAAAACCTTTGACACCCTAACCCACCGGCTGGCCGCGGGGGAAGTGGACGGATGTGAGCATGTTCTAGCCGCGTCCAGCATGAACAGCGTGATAGTGATCTTCTTAAGCACCGTGGAAAAGACATAGCAGGGTCTCCCTACAGCGTACTTCCCCTGTCAACACCATCCAAAAAGGTGACCCTGTCTAATGTCCCCCCCTTCATCAAACACGAAATTTTAGTATACGAAATACTCTCTTGCCATGGGAAATTAATGTCCACAATTAAAAAAAAAATCACTCTGCAGTAAAGCTGACCTACTAAACCAGGGGTGGCCAAGTTCGGTCCTAGAGAGCCGCAATCCTGCAGACTTCAGCTCCAGCCCTGAAAAAAAAACTCTCCTGCCAGTAGCCTTAGTAGTCCTCAAGACCTTGATTAGCTTGTTCAGCTGTGTCTGATTAGGGTTGGAGCTGAACTCTGCAGGATTGCGGCTCTCTAGGACCGAACTTGGCCACCCCTCTACTAAAGCATGTGAAGATTCACTGTACAGCACCATGGAATTACAGTGCACCGTAACTTTTTGATGGATTCGACTATGATCTATGTCTCCACTGAAACACTAAAATGCTTTGGATGTGGAAAGACGGGGCATCTGGTCCATGCTCGTCCGTGTGAAACAGAGAGGGAGAACAGGGAGGACGACAGAACAATGCGAGCAGGCCAGTAAATGGAGAAATATCAACAAGCAACCAGTAAGAACGCCACAACTGGAAAAGACACTGAGGCGGCCAGCGCACCATCCACTGAGAAGTTTCCCAACACTGAGAGCGGTAAGACCGGTGAGATCCCGTCACAACACCAACAGGAAACACACTGCGCATGGGTGAGTCCTGTGATTGCTCATGTTACTGCATCACAGTCACAACCTGACGAACACACAAGTGCAGAGACACACAAGTAAAGAGCCGTATACGCGCACTCGTGGATGACTTTTAGAAATAATAGAAAAAAACATCAGCTGTGCGGCATCTGGAGATTTTTTTTTTTTTGGGGGGGATTTTTCCCCGATTTTCTCCCTAATTTAGTCGTGTCCAATTCCTCCCCGTCACTAGGGGGCTCCCACATTAAGGCTACTACTACCACTCAGCCGGGAGGGCCGAAGACTATCACGTGTTTCCTCCGAACCACGTGACGCCAGCCGACCGCATCTTTTCGAACTGCTCGCTCGCGCACCGTTGGGGGCGGAGTCACACACTCGAAGGACGGCGCTATCTGCTCCCTCCGCTGCGCGAGCTCACAGACGCCCCTGACTGGCTGTAGAGTCGTGATTAATGTGGGAGCACTATGTACCTCTCATCCCTCCCCTCTGAGAGAGCTCGGCCAATCAGCTCTCTCTAGACCTCCGGCTGCGAGAGGTTACAGCACCACCCGGGATTCAAACTAGCGATCTCCGGATGATAGGGCGAGTGCTTTAACCACTGCGCCACTCGGAGGCCCATCTGGAGATTTCTCCATGAGTCCGACAAACAATACACTTGGGCTCATTCTAGTAGCAACACCATCTCCCTTGCACGGCTAGACAGATTTTATGGTTTGAAACACCAACTGAACATTATTAAAAGTTGTCACATTATCCCTGTCAGTTTCTCTGATCACAGCTTGATTTTATGTAAAGCTAAAATTGAATCCGATAAAACATGAATCCGAAGAACGCATATTGGATTTTTAATACAACATTGTGAGAGAACCAAACTTTGAGACAATTTTACTTTTTTTTTTTAGAAAAAAAAAAATTTAAAAAGTAAAGTCAGATTTTAAAACACCGCAACAAAGGTGGAATTTTGGTAAAATCCAAATCAACAGCACACTCTCAATGTCATAAATGTTTTAATACAACCGATAAGTAAACTACAAAAAGATATTTCAGACTTGGGGTCATTTTGATAATGACCCTAAAACAAAAAAGCAGAAAGTTTCTGATCTCCAGGGCCCAGTTTTTCAAAAAGTTTAATCTGGATCGAATTGGTCCGGATTTGGAAATCCCATGTTTTGCTATCCAGCATTAACTGATCTATCTGACTTTTATGACAGTTTTTTAAAGGAACATTGGGTTGGATCACTGTGATCTAAATATGAAATTTCAGGACTACCAAATCCTGTTTAACATAGCCTTAAATGGAACCAACAGTGTAGCCTACTGGCTTAGCAAAAAACAACAGGTAGGCAAAATACCAGTGGCCACAAATAGCCATTGTTTGTTTTAATTGTAAGAAACAGCAACATTGCAAAAAAACAAACAAACAACAAAAAAAAAACAATTTGTTTGTTCTAATGTTAAATAAGGAAACAAAAACAATACTGTCAAAAAGTCAAAAATCAATTACAGGACAAACACCAACACTTGCCTTTTGGAGATGCATCTCCATCTGCACTTTTTTCTGCTGCAGTTGGGCAAACAAGATTTGTTCTTTAACCAGTTCAATTTCTACTTCTGCTCTCTCGGTTTCTCGCTTAAGAAGTAACTCATAGCTGTTACCATCCATGTTTGTAGCTGAGGTACGTTTGCGTTTTCTAGGAACATCTTGGACTGTCTTCACTACATCCACTGGGGATCTATGTTCCTCTGCAGTCACTGTAGTTAAGTCTAGGACAAACATTTCTTCTGCAGGAGAATTTTGCTCGCATTCTTCTGAAGTCCTAGTCTCTGCAGTTGTGGCCTCTCCATCTGCTTCTATGCCTTCAATGCCACGCAGAGGCTCAGATTTTTCTCCTCCAATGATATCAAGTACCATATCAGTGAAATCACGCCTTTTATATGTTTTTTTTTTTTTTTTTCAGTAAGGTCTTTTGTCGCCTTGGCCTCAAGGTTCTTCCATCGCAACATAACTTGTTTTATGGTCCTCCTTTGGCCAGATCCTCCTTTTGGAATTGACATCAATGGTTATGTCCTCCCAAATATTGTATTTTACTTTTTTAGTCACTTCTATATTCTTTGCAGAACGGAAACCTCCTACTATTGAGGCAAAATTGGCCCGAACACCCTCCAGCTGTGCACAGGTTTCTGCCTCAGGCCCTTAGGCCCTTTTGAGTCCATGGTTCCAACTCTTTGGTGTAGCAACATTGATCTTAAAAGCCTTGAGCATGATTGCTTTGGCTTGTGCTCAATTAGGCTTACAGCTCATTACTTGTTAATGGGTGACAACATTTTAAGACATCATGCCATTGCACTCATTTCTCTTGCCTACAGATTCATCCACATGGCGGCTATTGTTCATCGTTACCGTAGGAGAAAGCACCTTCAAAGGGTGGATGTTGAGCGTGCAAAACCACTCGAGCAATACACATCAGAAGAACTGTATGCACGTTTTCGTTTTGGGAGAGATGACATCAAGTACACTGCAGATTTTGTCAGGCCAACACTCCAACACCAAACCCAAAGGAGTCATGCTTTATCTGTGGAGGAACAGTGCTTAATCGCTCTGCACTTTTATGCATGTGGGACTTTCTACCAAGTAATTGGTGACAACATGGGAGTAAGAAAAACAACCGTGAGTAATGTGGTGAATACTATGTCAGTAGCACTGGGCAGTCTGATAAATCAATTTGTTTACTTTCCCAAGGATGACCAGACAGCTCAGACTAAGCACAAGTTTTTTTCAAATGGGGAACATGCCTATCACTATTGGTGCTATTGATTGTACTCATGTGCATATCCAAGCACCTTATGAAAGGGAATGGGAGTATGTCAATCGAAAGGGCAGGCACAGCATCAACTTGTGGGCAACGCCGACCTCATAATAACAAACTGTGCTGTGAAATGGCCAGGGTCTGTTCATGATGCACGTATTCTTTTTTTTTTTTTTTTGATTTTTCCCCGATTTGTCTCCCTAATTTAGTCGTGTCCAATTCCTCCCCGTCACTAGGGGGCTCCACATTAAGGCTACTACTACCACTCAGCCAGGAGGGCCGAAGACTATCACGTGTTTCCTCCGAACCACGTGACGCCAGCCGACCGCATCTTTTCGAACTGCTCGCTCGCGCACCGTTGGGGGCGGCGTAACACACTCGGAGGACGGCGCTATCCGCTCCTTCCGGAGCTCACAGACGCCCCTGACTGGCTGTAGAGCCGTGATTAATGTGGGAGCACAATGTACCTCTCATCCCTCCCCTCTGAGAGAGCTCGGCCAATCAGCTCTCTCTAGAGCGCTTTAACCACTGCGCCACTCGGAGGCCCTCTGATGCACGTATTCTAAGAGAAAGTGCACTATACAGAGTACTACAATCCCACTGACCAAATGGCATAATATTGGGAGACAGTGCGTATCTCCTTCTACCATGGCTAATGACCCCTTTTCCAGTTGCAAACACACCTGAGGAGTCTCGCTTCAACTCTTCACATTGCAAAACAAGATGTGCCATTGAATGAGTCCTGAAGAGAACGTTTGCATGTCTTAACTACTTGCAAGTGCAAGCCAAGGTGGCATGCAACATAATCCTTGCATGCATTGTTTTGCATAACCAGGCGTCATGTTCCTCTTGATGACCATTTTGATGAACCTGAGCCTGATGGAGAACCAGAACAGCCACCAATGTTCTTACATAATTAAGGACACACACTGGACGTGCAATTAGAGATGCAATTGTGAGAAATTACTTTTGCTATTAAATGACTAAATGAGTATATCTGTTGTGGTCATTGTCATTAATAGACTGTGGAATTATAGAGCTATGAGCAACAGTGACATTTATTTGATCTGATAGCTTTGATATTATTTTTTGTTGTTGTTGTTTACCATATCTCAATATCATTATATGTGACATGCTTCATAGAGGCTTCAAATAGGAAGGAATTTGTACATCATCAGTAACCATTAAGTTTGTGATCATTCACTTAAAAAAATAAATGGACAAAACTCTGTTCCTAATGGACCCGAAGAAACTGGATTTTACAAAACTGCCATTTTTACCACAAGACATGGAACTATTTTAAAATAAAGAGACCTCCTAAGACAATGCCAACTTACTGTACTGGCTCCTGAAAGAACCTTTAACCCATGGAGCATGCCTGGACATTGTGAACAATTCACCTTCTGAAGCACTGATCTGTACGGGGATAACTTACCTGGGGCATTTAATAGACCCAACTGGCGCCAACTTAGAAAACACAGACAAAACAGCAGGAAGACTTGGTCTGAAATCAAAGAGGATCTTAGCACAACAACTGGAAAAGAGAAAAAGTCTTCTCTCACAAAAAGAGAAAGCTATGCTTGGAGAGTAGTGTGAGGGAACGGAAGAACACCGGATGAAGAAGTCGCCTTCCCTGACATCACACTCTCTTCAAACCTGGAAGAACACTCTGGTGATTTGGTAAACTGCAAAAATCTTGAAAACATGGGCGTCTACACTGTCTCAGGGGAAAAAAAAACTAAACTTTTTAAAGTGTTTGTTAAAGTTTTTAATAAAACGCTTTTACATGGAAGAATTTATACACCTCGTTTCTGAGGTAGAACAGCCACGGTTTAGATCCCTGTACAAGCCACCATTAGCTAAAAGATCTGGAGACTTACAGTGGAGAATTTTACATGGTATTTTAGCGATGGTCTCACCTGAATCACACTTCGGACAACAGAATCAGCGTTATCCATTATTAAGACGTGTAATGAAGTGTTTGGTTCTTATGCCAAAAAGTGGTAATTATCTGTTATTTACACTGGATGGTATAATACTCACTGGCATGAAACCACGAGCAAGTGATTGTTAACTTAACTTCAACTTAAAAATGTATGAGAGTGTTTTTTTTATTACAAATTCTATCTTTAGTTTAACTGTCTTCTCTATTTTCATTTATAGAGATGTTTTTTTATACTGGTTATATAGTTATATATGGTTTTTTTTATACAGTTATACTGGACATTTCACTGCATATCTTACTGTGTATATCTTACTGTGTATGGTTATGTATGTGACAAATAAAATTTGAATTTGTGCCTACGTGGAGTTGCATCATCTGATCTGTGATGTTATGGTATGCTCAGCAGAGGGAGCCATTGAGTTCCTTTTCCTTTCCTTTTCTCCCAGTAAACCTTCTGGATAAGCCCTTTCTGGTTCAGCATGTGCAGCTTACACACAGTCTCTTTGGTCATGTGTTGGCCGAATGAGCATTCGTTTAGCCAAATCTCATGCTAATAGCCCTTTTTTTTCTGTATCAAACCTTGGATTGAATCCCCATTATTCACTCTGATTTTGTTGTTTTATGTCACATGGTGCCCTCATATTACCTGTATTACCTTCTGGTTCCCCTTTTTAGTTCCCCTGTCATCACGGGTCCTGCTTATGAGACCCTAGAGCATAAACAATATGCTAATATGGCCCCACATACACAGCAAAAGAAGTTGCTATGAGACTGCTGTTCATGTTACCATGCAGGTCCTCTAAATATTACTGCTAATGGTCTCACCTGAAAATCCTTAAACTCCAGATGAATAAGACTAAATTGAACTGATTCAGTGTGCTTGAAATATTTCTCATTTAGCAGAAATATAAGGATTATTATATAGACAGAAATTTGAGGTGCACAGCTTTTTTTAAGTTGACTTAACTTTTCGAGAAGGAAACAAAATATTTCACATTGCTGGTTTAGTTGACACAATGTGTACCCAGTCCAAAATCTTAAGCTGACTCAATATTTAAGTCAGCTCAAGTGGTTGATCAAATTGAGTGGTCAAATTATATTTCTCTGGGTTTCATCTACTAAAAAAACATAAGTTGGCTCCCATTTTAGCTCATCAATGTTACCAAAAGTTACTTTTAAAAACTTTATTTTCCCAAAACTAGTCAAAGTTAAAACAGTGATTTGCATAAAACAGGAGAATACATATTCTATTGTTCTTAAAAATTGGTAAAAATACATGGATAACACCAGATCCTTATAAGTCTCTTTCTACAAAATCATAACCATTTTGTAATATAAAACAGATTTTTTTTTTTCTTCCCAATGTGTCACAAAAAAAGGGTCCATGGCAACAAGAGTTTGTTTCTCAATACGTGAATCCGAATCTCTCCAAAGTCTCCACGTCCTTTTGGAACTCAGAGCACATCACTCTTAAAGCTGCTGCATGTCACCCAGGCCATGAAGGACTACAGTACATTCCCCTCCAACACCACAGCAACTTCATCAGCTTGTTCGTGCTCCTGCAGTGGCTCTAAAAGACCAGAGCTCACCAATCTGACCCGATCCTCCACAGCAGAGCTCTAGTGAAAGAAAACAAATGATGGGTTAAACATGGATTAAATGATGGATGTTACATCCTCAGGAGTAACTACATGCTTGGAATGATGTTTTAATTGACATAATTAGTTTATCATACACTCGTAAATGAGCGTTAATGACTCCGAAGCCAAACTAACTAAATTAAAATTTTGTGATAATATTCCCTAACTTACCAAGCGCCACTACTCCTGAACTGTTAAACACTTCTGTGTTTTTCTCACAGAACTTTTGTTAGCTGAACATTCGCGCAGCCGTACAGGTGCAAAAGTGGGGGGAAAAGATCGATGCAGTTATGAACGGTTAGCTCACTAGCTCCTATACAGTACAGTGACATGAAATCTAACATTAGATAAGGTTACCTTAGTAATGTCAGGTTGCCTCATAGCAATATGTATATAAATGTTACCTGTCTAAAATAACCTGTAAGCTAACTGAAACTTATTTTACACAAAAAAAAAAAAAACCCTGGGGCCTCCGAGTGGCGCAGTGGTTAAAGCGCTCGCCCTATCATCCGGAGATCGCTAGTTCGAATCCCGGGTGGTGCTGTAACCTCTCGCAGCCGGAGGTCTAGAGAGAGCTGATTGGCCGAGCTCTCTCAGAGGGGAGGGATGAGAGGTACATTGTGCTCCGACATTAATCACGGCTCTACAGCCAGTCAGGGGCGTCTGTGAGCTCGCGCAGCGGAGGGAGCGGATAGCGCTGTCCTCCGAGTGTGTTACACCGCCCCCAACGGTGCGCGAGCGAGCAGTTCGAAAAGATGCGGTCGGCTGGCGTCACGTGGTTCGGAGGAAACACGTGATAGTCTTCGGCCCTCCCGGCTGAGTGGTAGTAGTAACCTTAATGTGGAGCCCCCTAGTGACGGGGAGGAATTGGACGCGACTAAATTAGGGAGAAAATCAGGAAAAAAAAAAAAACCCTTACCCTTACGTCTGTGTTGGGAGGGGGCGGGGCAAGGTTAATCTATTTAAATGTATTAGTTTATACAGTATGTGTCTTCAAAGGCAAGAGTTCAGTTCCCTGATGCAGAAACACAGCTATATATATAATATATATAAGCTTATTATTTATTTACTTAAATAATAATTTAAAAAAGGGAATGTTGCAGGAAAAAAAGGAAATGTGCAGCTCAAATGTGACAATCCCGAACAGCAGGTAATATAAATACTCATAAATATAAAGATTATTGATAATAATAATAAGGAGAAAGCTTGGTGTGCCTGTGTGTAAAAAGCTGTGAGCTTTATCCCACTTTATGGACTTTGAAATGTTGAACCACTGGTTTACAATCAGTGATTGGAGCTTGAGACGCCGCACACTCACATGGCCCCTCCTTCCGCCCAGAGTTTCATATATCCTGTAGTCCCCGAGAGAGGATCAGTAGAAATGCTAAAAGCTTGAGTGGCGGACCTGTTCGTCTTTTATTCCCATCTACTCCTCGTTTTATATTCTTCTCTTCCTTTAAACTGAGGTTATTAAAACCTAAAAATGTCTCGTCTTCTTGCAGCTCTGCAGCTGCTGCTTTATCTTTGCAGCTTTTTAGGACCAGTGTTAGGAGGGAAGGTCCTGGTGATGCCCGTGGATGGCAGCCACTGGCTCAGTATGAAGATCCTGGTGGAGGAGCTGTCGGTGAGAGGACATGAAATGGTGGTTTTGGTTCCTGAGACCAGCTTGTTGATCCGTGGCTCAGACGCATACACCACTAGGATCTTTAAGGTTCCCTTCACCAAGGACGAACTTGATGGCATCATGAAAAAGATGCAAGACCGCTTTATGAATGCACCAGCGTTTTCAGATATATTGGAGAACTTGTCTGGGCTCCTCAGATTCACTGACATGCAGGTGAAAGCATGTGAGGCGCTGCTGTATAACGAGACTCTGATGCAGGACCTGCGTGATAAACACTTCGACCTCATGCTCACAGATCCCTTCCTCCCTTGTGGTCCCATTATTGCCGAGGCTTTCTCTCTTCCCGCGGTTTACTTCCTGCGTGGGCTTCTATGCGGATTTGATACGGAAGCTGCTCAGTGCCCCGCGCCTCCGTCCTACGTCCCACGCTTGTTTGGACAACTCAGCGACATCATGACGTTTCCCCAGAGAGTCGTGAACGTGCTCATGGCAGGTTTCGACAGCTTCATCTGCAAAAGATTTTTCTTCAGTTTTGATGAACTCACCAGCAGATATCTTAAGAAAGATATTTCATATAAAGAAGTCCTTGAACATGCTTCGATTTGGCTTCATAGATATGACTTTACCTTTGAATATCCAAAACCTTTAATGCCCAATATGGTGCCAATTGGGGGCATCAACTGTGCCAAGCAGAAACCTCTGCCTGCAGTGAGTTATGATCATTAATTGATTTTTTTTATGTTAAAATTAACATATGAAAAAGCAGCATCGTGACTTTAAATAATGTTCTTGGTGAAGCTGATATATTTCTTTAACAGGATTTCAGATGGATTATATTAGAAACAGTATTTCCCCATAATATAATAACTCTATTCTTCTACCACAATGTTACCAAAGATAAAAATCTTGTTACCAACTATTACCAAACCACATCGTACTTTTACTGTAACATTTAATGTTGGTAATGTTACATCTGTTAGACAAGTAACATTTTCAAAAATTCTCTTACTGGGTATTATGGCAAATATATTGTATACAATCATCCCCTTACCAAGCACTTAAATTTCTCTCTTTATGGCAATAAGACAAAAAAACTACAGCTTTACAGGAAAAAAAAAAAAAAACACAAAGCATAAATTCCTGTCTCCTGATGATGTCAGAAAACTTACATTTTAACCTTTACATCTGGCAGCTACAAAGTGATGACACTGGAGACTCCTTCCATAAAAGCTAAATTAATGTCCCCTGTCTGACAACTTTATCATTTCCTGAATGCTGTATATGTGAAATTTCTGCAGTACAAGTCCCCATGGATGAGCTGTTACTACAGAAAAAAAAGCATATTCGAATTAAGGTATTAATATAACCATAGTATAAGTTATCGTTAATTTTTTATTAGTGCTGTCCGGTCTGCCGTTATAGAAAATTACACTAACACCTTCTGACTATTCAGAATCGAAAATTCACATCACCACAGTGGACCATGACGTCTTTTTCTTCAGTGCTTCAACTAATCCCCCGCACCCCACCCGGAAAAAAAATAATAAAAAAATAATAATAATAATAATACAATAATAATAAAACAATAAAAATATACAATAATAATAAGAATAAAAATAAGAATAATAAAAAAAAGTAAAAAAAAATAAAAATAAAAAATAATAATCATAATAAAAAAAAATATATAATAATAATAATAATAAAAAAATAAATAAATAAATAAATAAATAAATAAATAAATAAATAATAATAATAAAAATAATAATAATAATAATAACCCAAAAATTATATTTTTTTTTTATAAAAAAAATAAAAAATTAAAATAATAAATAAATAAATAAATAATAAAAAAAATAATAAAAAAAAATAATAATAATAATAAAAAAAAATAAATAAAAAAAAAAAACAAAAAAAAAAATAAAATAAATAAAATAAATAAATAAATAAATAAAATAAAAAAAATTAAAAAAAAATAAAAAATAAAAATTTATAATTAAAAAAAAAAAAAAAAAAAAAAAAATTATAATAAAAAAAAATAAATAAATAAATAAATTAAAAAAAAAAAAAAAAAATTAAAAAATAAAAAATAATAAAAAAAAAATAAAAAAATAAAAAAATAATAAATAAAATAAAATAAAATAATAATAATAATAAAAAAAAAAAATAATAATAAAATTAATTAATAATAATAATAAAAAAATAATAAAAAATAATATTAATACACAATAATAACAAAAATAATAATAATAGAAAAATAAATAATTAAATAATAACTTAACATCCCAGTGTAAGTATCTATCTAATGACAGAATTCGATCTGGATAAGAGCATCTGTGTGTGTGTGTGTGTGTGTGTGTGTGTGTGTGTGTGTGTGTGTGTGTGTGTATGTGTAATCGTTTAAGTGATCTCCCATTACGCTCATTCAGTATGTTTCACAGATGACATTTCTGCCATGAAGTTACATTTTCAGCACTATCCTTCCAGGGTTAATAGATGTGCTGGATATTTCCTAACTGTCCCAAATGCCTTTTAAATGCCTTTTAATACAGGACACTAATTGGACACGTCTGAAACTACTGACTGAATCAATTAAAAATAATTGTTGTAGCTGAAACATATTAAATCGCTGCAGTAATTATCCAGTCACAGATTTCTAAATACTGTGTTTGAATGTAAATAACATCGTTTTTCAACAGTTTTATATTCTTGTTGAAATTTACAGGTTTTTGTACGAGCTTTGATGTTTTGTTCATCTTATACACTACCACACTGACCCGCCAAGAATTACATTTTTAATTAATTAAAGTATTAAAGCTACTGTTTGCTATATATAGATTTTTTTTCTGTTTATAGTTACATTTAATTTTGTGGAACATCCATTAAGCAAATGATTTCCTGCCCTACTTAGAGTATACTGTAGCAACTTTTCAATCTAATTCATCACAACCTCTGGAATCTTCAGATGATCTGGTCTCTAACAGAAATTAGAAGACAAAGCAATTCTGTACATTTTCTCTAATTGGTAAGTTCTTCATTATACTGATTGCTGTTTCCTGTGCAGGAGCTGGAGGAGTTTGTGGCAGGATCTGGAGATCACGGCTTCATCGTTTTCACTTTGGGCTCCTACATGTCCCAGGTTCCTGAGTCCAAAGCCCGAGAGTTTTTCAAGGCTTTTAGACAGATTCCTCAAAGGGTAAGTGAACACTACATCATACACACCACCATCAGTCCAGCGATGACATATTAAAGACCGTTCTGTATAATGACTTTGATTGATTTTATTTTTTGAGAAATGGGTCACAGTAAGCTCTGTTCATAACCACGTTCTGCAGTTATATTAAACTGATCATGTCTGGATGGTGTAATGACGGTTTGGTCACTGCTGCGGATTTGAATTTCAGGTTCTGTGGCGATACACCGGCCCCGTTCCCAAAGACCTTCCTGAGAACGTCAAACTGATGAAGTGGCTTCCACAGAACGACCTCTTAGGTTTGTTTACATGTTAATTTGATCACTGTTCTATGACCACTATGTGTTACTTTAAAGCTGGAGTCAAAAACTGACACTGAACCGTATCAATATTTTATGAACGTTATACATGTTTACATGTGTACTTGTTTTGCACATTTTAGATGATATTATATCTAAAAAAAAAATAGAATAATTAGAGTTTATTTTCCCAAAAACCAAACAGCCACATTCCGGGCCTACAGTATATTACTGCTCCAAATTATTTATTGAAAGAATAAAGGATTGTTATTTATAATTGAGTGCAACACAGCCACCTGCACGATGGCAAAACTGCGGACGACTATGTGGATTTATAGGAAGGCAGAGGGGTGGATGACCGCAGTTGCTAGGCAACCCTGCCATGTTGCCAATTAGAGGGACCGTACGACACCTGTCCAGTAGAATACTTAAAACGGCAGAAACCAGCACACTATGTGCAAACATTAAGAGAGGTCTGGCAGCACTGCTCCAGTATAGAGGAAAAGAAGTGAAAAGATCAAGAAAAGAGAAAACTGAAAAGAGGCTTGAACAATAAAAGAACAGAATATATTATCACAGAGCCGCACCACGAGATGTTTCAATGTTTGTAGGAGCCCTGATGCAGGGCTCCCTGAGCGGGTGAATGAAATAGTGTAACAGGTTCGACCCTATGTTGCATGGGCAGCACCATAAGGCACAGACACGAGGCGAGGTCTTATGGGAAAAAGGGTCATTTATATAGGGAAGGAAAGGGTTAAAGGAGGGAGGATGGAAAGAAAGGAAAAGGAATGAATGTGATGCACAGGCGGGCACAGGCTGGTGAGCGGTGGGAAGCAGACAGAGCGGCAGCCTGGGTCACCCGGCGGTAGCGCTCCTGCGCGATCCCATGACGGCGACCTCTTCTGCAGGATGCGAGCCAAGATCTAGACACAAGACGTTATAATAGTGTAGGAGCCCTAATGCAGGGCTTTAGAGGGGGGGCCATGAGAGTTCTCATGATACGCACGGGAAGACCTTCCCGTTTGGAGCTGGCATGTGATTATTAACTAGAAACTTAAAAGGAAACGAGAGAAAACTGAAAACACAAACACCGTCTACAAGAGAACAGACGGTGCTCTGGTAACTAAAACAAAAACTTGTATTCTCTCAGGGCTTATGCCCTTACCAAGGATTTATGGGAGAGCGAGAGGGGTTTGTGTCTTTTTTTTGTACTTTTATCATTTAAGGCGAGAGCGCTCTCTAAACTGATGCATATCGCTCTCGCGATATTTTTTTAATTACTGTATTATAAAGCGCACCCCAAGGCCAAGGTGTTCATCACACATGGAGGCTCCCACGGGACCTATGAGGGGATCTGTAACGGCGTGCCCATGGTGATGATCCCGCTGCTTGGAGATCAGAAAAACAATGTTCTCCGTATGGAGTCACATGGAGTGGCAGAGAGCCTGAACATGTACGACCTGACCTCGGAGAAACTGCTGGAGGCGCTCAGGAAAGTCATCACAGACAAGAGGTAACGGCAAAAGAGCTTCCACTCAACAAATCTCATTTCCGTAGTTCCAGCTGAGCCACAGCAGACATGGTATAAGTACAGATACTCATGGAAGGAATCTCCAGGGTCAGTTGTTTGTAACTCTAAAACGGGGCTAAAATGATCAAATGACTTTTATAGCAGCTGTGAACAATTTTGTTTATTGGCAAATCCATCAATCAATCAATCAATCAATCAATCAATAAAATATGCTCTTGTTGGAATTGATCAGTTATATGGTGATAATAGTTACTCTGCTTCACGCCCAGTCATTGATTATTTTCCCATAGGAGCACAAGAAGAAGTGTTTTACATTAAGAAATCATCGGTGTGCTTTATACTGACTGTGCGTTTTCTATTCACAGCTACGAAGAGAAAATAACAGAGCTGTCTCTGATCCATAAAGACCGTCCGAATGAACCGCTGGACCTGGCCGTGTTCTGGGTGGAGTTTGTGATGAGACACGGAGGAGCTGAGCACCTGAGACCGGCCGCTCACCACCTCAACTGGGTCCAGTACCACAGTCTCGACGTCATCGGCTTCCTCCTGCTCGTTCTCAACGCCGTCATTTACATCACCTTCAAAACCTGTGCGTTCTGCTTCAGGAAGTGCTTCAGGAGGACTCAGAAGACCAAGAAGGAGTGAAGTGTCCAGAGCAGGATCAGGAAACTAATCAATTCCATGCTGTCTATAGGGATGATGATTCATGACATAAAACTAGTGCTTTATTTAAAGGAGTCATTTTTTTTTTCTTTTTCTGATTGATAAATTAGCTAGCTAATGTAGCCTTCTCTGTAGTCTCTCCAAAATCACAGTCAGGGGATCCGCTTTACAGTTTGTGCATACCTGATCTAGCATCTCATGCTACCCACAAATAAAAAAAAAAAAACAAAGAATCTGTTAATTTTAGTGACCAAACAGTGGAATGTATTTTTCTCATTTTTAAAAAAAGGGAACAAAAAAATTAGCATTTTGCTTTTCTGTGTTGCCAGTAGAACTGCGCAGTGCTGTAGTGGTTAGCACTGTAGCCTCGCACCTCCAGGGTTGAGAGTTCGATTCCTCTCATGGATCTGTGTGCATGGAGTTTGCATGTTTTTCCCATGCTTAGAGGGGTTTTCTCCCACACCCCAAAGACATGCAGATTAGCCTGATTTGGGATTTTCAAATTTTGGTGTGTGTGTGTGTGTGTGTGTGTGTGTGTGCGCGCGCTTACTTGTGCCCTGTGATGGACTGACACCCCGATCAGCGTGCACCTCGCCTATTTCCCCCAGTCCTCTGGGATTGGGTTTACTTTTTAAAAGGCGGGAGTCTTGCTTTAGCATTGTTCTGATAAACTACTGAATTGTACCTTAATGAGTTATTCTATCCATATCAGTAGTTTAGAATGTTCACTACTTACTGTATAAACTCCTGACCTTTTTTCTGATGTATTGCATGTGTGATTATTATACTCATCATACTCATGATGCTGCTCTACCTCTTAAACATCATCCTCCCCCAACTGGCCTGAAAGCAGATCAGGAGACACAGATGAATAGAGATTCGAAAGACTTCTGTGACATCTGTAAAATCCAACATGCTGAGATCTTACTTTTAGTTCACAAACAAATGGAAAATAAAAACGCAGAAACAAGGTGTGTGTGTGTGTAACACTGATGCCAAACCGCGCTCTGTTTATTAGCTCTAATGCACTATTATATTAGTTCATGTCTTGCCTTTAAGATTTGGACATTTAGGTTTATTTCAGGTGTAATCATTTTTAACACTAATTTAAAGAAAACATCATAATGATGCTGACTTTTTTCTTTTTCTTTTAGAAATAATCACCATTTATTTTTTTTTTACATATCTTTTTTTTTTCGGGGGTGGGGGGGGGGGATACCTTACGTTTGAGGTTTTGTTTGCTAATTGCTTTTGTTTACTAAACGTATCAGTTTATTTTATTTTTTTTTACTATTATTTACAAAAAGATAAATGTTGATATTGATTTCACTGATAGAATTCTTTGTTGCTTTCAGTACATGTGATCCCAAAATAAAACATTTATTTTTGTCATCATTTGTCATTCATGTGTTTTATTCACTCCATAAATGCAATCAAAGGCCAGACTGTAATTTAATAGTGTGATATTTTGTACTATATAATAATAATAATAATAATATAATAATAATAATAATAATAATAATAATACCCCAGTAAAATTTGCAGTATGTTTTAGCTATAAATAAATACACTCAATAACTATGGCATGTCATTTAAGGCCATTGTTCAGTACAAGATAGTGATGGGATTCAAGTCTGCTGCACACACTCCACTCATTCACACAAGGTGATCCGACTAATACTGGGTCATTGATGATAATCTCAAGTTCATCATCAGTTAAAAATGGGTGAAGGTTAAACCAAGTGTGTGTGTGTGTGTGTGTGTGTGTGTGTGTGTGTGTGTGTGTGTGTGTGTGTGTGTGTATGGTGCTCATATTTAAAAATCCGAACATATATATGTGTTTTATCTGAGGTCTGTACACCGCCTCATGAATAACTAAATAAATAGCGGAGGTGAACCTTCTCCAGCACATCCAGAGCCCATCATTCACACTCTGAGCGTCATCAGGGAACAAAACCTCTATAAAATGTGATAACCAATAAATTTAGCACATAGTCACTTTATCACATATTATTGCACTGATATCACATCTTTACAATATAACTCTAATTTTATATTTATATCATATGGTATATAACTCATCACTGTCACTTTAATCTTATTTTTAATTGTTATTAAATATTTTTATTACGTATATACATACAGCCTTTTTTTTTTTTTTTTTAATCTGCACAGTCTGGAGTCTGTTGCACTGCATTTCACTCCTGTTGTACTTGTAATAAATAAAACTTCTTGAATAATCCGGTCATTTCGTGCATTCAGGTGGTCATGTGACTTCACTTTATTGCCACATGACGTTACTAAGTCTAGACCCGAGCGACTGAAGCAACCCCAGATCATAATAACACTGTCTCCAGGGACTCCACGCGCTTCCCTTCTTACCCCGACACGCCCATCGCTTTAGTATAGGCTCGATCTAGCTCGATCAGATCACATGACCCCTTTCCATCGCTCCAAAGTCCAGTCTTTATGCTCTTTAGCAAAGTGAAGTTTTTTTTTTTTTTTTTCCTTTTCCTGATAAGTCTCACTAACAAGTGGTTTTTCTTATGGACTTTCTTATATTCAATGTCCTGCGACTGTCGAGTCATTAGGGAATTTGCACATCAACTTCTGCTTCAAACTCGAAAAAAAAAAAAAAAAAAAGTCATTAGCCAAATCCAGGGGGGCACGGGATCAATTCTGGAATCACTTTTTAATTTTTGTGTTTGACATCTTAGCAAGTTACACAACAGTCATTCAAAGTGGATTCGACTAGAGTGATCGATAACCATCAGTGTTGCCGATGAGCTCCCCAGTCGCACATGTTACTTGCCTGCAGTCTCTTAACTTCCTCTACAGGCAACGTTTTATTCTACCTCATAGTGGTAGAGACTGTGAGGTGGCGAGTCTTGTATGCTGAGTCGGTACTTTTGTCCCACTTGTGCCTGAACGGTGATGTCCACTGTGATGTCATACTCTGGTCGTGTCACGGTTGTTCCTTGTCGAATGACTTCAGCTCCACCATTTCACTTATTTTAGATCCACAGTGAGTTCTCATCAGCTTGTGTGTTTGTATGGGAATCTTTTTACGCTCACTATTGTATAGCTCTGATCCTGGAGCTCTATCTATTTTTTTTTTTCTTCTTTTTTTCTTTTTCACCAAGGTGATCACCAATCACACCAATTCGTCATTTTCATTTTTTTCAAACATATTTCTTCTGTGTAGTTGATGGTTCAGCACTTGTTGAAGGTTGAAGGTTGAACAATGTGCTGGAGGTCTCAACCCACTTGCACTGATTGCAAATCTCATTATTTGGCCTCTTTACTTGATGCAGGACAATAGTTTAATCACTAAATCAGTAAAAAAAACAAAAAATAGTAAAGGAATTGTTGTATCTGAAACATATTAAATCACTGCAGTAATTGTCCAATCACAGGCTCTTAAATACTGTACTTGCCTGTTTAAATCCAAACAGTGCGTTTTTTTTTCTTTTCTTTTTTGACCAGGCCGTATATATTTACATGAAGTTCTCTCTTTGTCATCAGAAAGGCAGAATGATTGTGTGTGATTAGTTGGCATCTCACAGCATTTCCTTCTGACCTTTATACAGATAATCGCAAAGCTTCCCTGTGGTTTTATCAGCCGATGCAACATTGTATCAAATAAAATGAGACTTGATTACTGAAATTGTTCGTTTCGTTTTCAGAGTATGCTTAAGGGTTCACTCCCTATCCTTTCACTCGTGTGATTTAATTCAGTGAATGGCTGTTTAAATAAAAAAAAAAAAACAGTGTGTTTGTGTTTTATTCATCTTACAACGCAACTTACCAAGAAAGACACTTTAAAATTCATTAAAGAATGATGATGTGTTCAGTGCTTTTCAGTCCTTTTGTAGTTACATTAGTTGTTGTGCATCATCCATGAAACAGGTGATTTCTTGTTCTCACATTCGAGCATCTATAAGCATTAATTTACTCAACTTTTACTCTGACTGTTACCGAGGGCTCACACTGGAGACTCCTTACATGAAGGTCAATTATGCCTGTGAAAGAGCTGTTGCTATAGAAATGATAATGCAACAGTGAAAATGCATTTACTATTCTATTTTCATTCCATTTCAATATACGTTTATATATGTTTACATGTTTAATATATGCTGTTACAGATAACTTACCCCCAGAGATTAAAAAATTCAGCAGCACTATGGAATAAAAGTGGATTATAAAGTAAGCTTTCCTGAAATAAAATTAAACCCGTGTGTGTGTGTGTGTGTGTGTGTGTGTGTGTGTGTGTGTGTGTGCGCGCACACGTGTGCACGTGTTTGTGTACAAAAACCTGTAATCTTCATATCCAGCAGATTTTTTTTTTTTTGGATTTTTACCCCCGATTTTCTCCCTAATTTAGTCGTGTCCAATTCCTCCCCGTCACTAGGGGGCGCTCCCACATTAAGGCTACTACTACCACTCAGCCAGGAGAGCCGAAGACTATCACGCATTTCCTCCGAACCACATGACGCCAGCCGACCGCATCTTTTCGAACTGCTCGCTCGCGCACCGTTGGGGGCGGAGTCACACACTCGGAGCACGGCGCTATCCGCTCCCTCCGCTGGCATGAGCTCACAGACGCCCCTGATTGGCTGTAGAGCCGCGATTAATGTGGGAGCGCTAAGTACCTCTCATCCCTCCCCTCTGAGAGAGCTCGGCCAATCAGCTCTCTCTAGACCTCCGGCTGCGAGAGGTTACAGCACCACCCGGGATTCGAACTAGCGATCTCCGGATGATAGGGCGAGCGCTTTAACCACTGCGCGATTTTTTCTTTTATTGGAAAATACTAAAATTGCATGATTGAGATGACGGGGTGAACCATCTTGAGGAAGAAATTTTGTCATAGATCACTTACATTTTTGGTGAAATCTATTTATCTACCAAAGCTCTTGGGCCACATCACTTTCAAGTGCAATTTCTGACGTACCCATATGACTTGTGCGATATTTTTTTTTCCCCCTCACATGTGCAGTATCTGTATATAGAATTATGTTTAGTGTGCAACTAAGGATTTACAGTTTTTATTTATTTATTTATTTCCCTTTTCCTTTCCTCCTGGAAAATGACTGTAAGCAATTATAACCAAGTATAAGAAATTTCCCTCTGGGATTAATAAAGTTCTTTGAATTGAAGTGCATTTAAGTGAAATCTGGTTTGTGTACATTGGTCAGCACTCACTCTTTCAAAGATATCTTTTCATTTCATCCATTGAAGAACCAGAAACCAGTCTCAGAACATTTTCTATCCGTCAGACATTTAATGATAAAAATTTCTGCAGCGCTTAGATCTCTGCCTGAAGTTTAATCTGCACCATCATTGAAATCTAAATGTCGAGTAAAAGTGATGTTATGAACAGTTATGTGTGGGATTTAATAATCTACTTTAAAATAACCTACTAATGCGCTACTGTCTCAATGTAAACAAACACCTGCACCGATAGATATTAATGAGAAAAGATAAAGTGAATATTTTTACTGGGATTAATTCATATTTTCACTTTAGTTCATTTTAACAGCACTAAATTGGAATAAGTGAATTTTACTGCAATCATGTTAAGACAAAAAACGTCATCTATATTTGATGAATATGTACATTTGATGACTATATTCTTGTCACAATGTAAACTGTTTACTGCTGCTCTTCCCACTACCTCAACTCATACTTCATCAAAAGAGGACTGTTATGTGTTACATTGTTGAGTTTGTCATGTACCACTTTGTTTGCACATTTGCACGTGCACTTTGTCTATTGTGTATTTTTTGTATAGAATTTGATAGCTCTTCTTTCAGATTAACTTAAAAATGTAAAAATTTATGTTGTTGCATGTATGTAGCACCCTGGTCCTGGAGGAACGTTGTGTGAACTGTATATGGTTGGAATGACAATAAAAGCCTACTTGACTTGACTTGACTTGATCTACTTCCGATTTCTCATCTGTGATTCACTCTCCGATTACTGAACAGGGAGTGTATTTGGCTGGCAACAAAAGAAGTACAACTTAGTGTAAACGGGTCTGGGTTTGCTCTTTGGACCAGGTGACACTTCCAACGCTGTCAGCAAAGCGCGGTTTGCTGGAAGGTGACAGATGCACGGCTCCCTTTGAGGTGACCTGCTAGTCTCTACACATGGTGCCAATCCATCGCGGGGCACACACTCTCACACTCTGCGGGATTATTCTAATCTGCAGGTCTTTGGGAGGAAATACACCAAGTACGGGGAGAACATGCAAACTCCCTGCACACAGTGATGGGAATCGAGCGTGGCCGAGAATTGAACCTGGACCCTGCAGGTGCAAGATGACAATGCTAGCCACTACACCACCATGCCGCCATGTTTTTAAACTGTTTTTTAAAAAAAAGTGGTTAATTTTGAAACAAAGTAAACAGAAGGACAGCTGAAAAGCATGCATGAATCATAATTTAATCGATCTGATGCATAACAAGAGTCAAAAAGCCAGGGGGTAATTTTTAATAGTCAGCAATAGATAAATGGCCTAAAGTAAGATACTTAGCTCTCAATCTACACACACACTTATCATATAACTGCCTATCACTAATTATAAATTCACTAAAATAACATTCATCTTTAAATTCTAGTCCACATTGTCATACTGGATTGGATACAGGAATGTCTCACATGCGTTTAATTAAAATGTAACTATTTGGACACTGGTGCATGGACAAATTATACCTTAGATAGAGCAGAATTATTGGAACTTAGCATAAGGGGTAGAGGGGCAGATTAACAGCTGTTGAGGTGTGAGTACAACCAGTAAGATGGTCATAGCAAGAGAAATCAAACGATACTTTCATGTACCTGCACAAGCTCTTTACAGGCCTCTGTAATCACTTTTGTAAGTATTCTCCTTGTCTTGATGAAGTTATTTCTGTCTAAATGTGAACAGTGTCATTACACAGAACTCTCTCTCATTGTTTGGAGGATAAGTTTGGAGAATAAGTAATTGAATGATCCTAAACTGCTTTCATTTATAAAGCACATTTATTATTTTGTTCTTCTTACAGATCCGGAAATGGGCTATTCAGTACTATCAACCGAAAAGTTGTAGAATAATAGCCAGATAGAGCTAGAGCACAATTCTCTGCCAATAGGTTCTTCATTACATCAGAGCCTGAAAGAAGAGAAGCAGTAAGTTTATACAAGTGTGTTTATGATGCATCGTCAGTCCTCCAGGCCACTGTCTTTATCACAGACTACTTCATTATAATAAGTGCTGAGGACATTTCTGTTACATGAGCTACTGTAATTTCCCGGCCTATTACTTTGTTTGTAAACTTTAAATTATTTGTTTGCTATTTTTTTCCTTGCTGTGCAATAAGATCCTAATTGGCAAGCCAGTGGCAGAGCGTGGTAAGGAAAACTTCACCGACATC
The DNA here is from genome assembly GCA_013621035.1 of Clarias magur. Classification (NCBI taxonomy): domain Eukaryota; kingdom Metazoa; phylum Chordata; class Actinopteri; order Siluriformes; family Clariidae; genus Clarias; species Clarias magur. The sequence goes on along the minus strand of QNUK01000397.1, from coordinate 108,598 downwards.
ACATGAGGAAGAAATCATAGACAAAGCAGACTTATAGAGAAACCCATTCTCTTCTGGGTGAGATCTGATTATATAAGTAAAAAAAAACTGTATCTAACACTATCACACACTGTATGAAAGAGAATAACAGAATATACACACGTGGACAAAATTGTTGGTCCCCTTCGGTCAATGAAAGAAAAACTCACAATGGTCACATAAATAACTTTAATTTGACAAAAGTAATAATTAAAAAAAAATTCTATGAATGTTAACCAATGAAAGTCAGACATTGCTTTTCAACCATGCTTCAACGGAATTATAAAAAAAATAGACTCATGGAACAGGCCTGGACAAAAATGATGGTACCGCTAGAAACTACTGAAAATAATGTGACCAAAGGGACATGTTAATTCAAGGTGTGTCCACTAATTAGCATCACAGGTGTCTACAATCTTGTAATCAATCAGTGGGCCTATATATAGGGCTCCAGGTCGTCACTGTGTTGTTTGGTGACATGGTATGTACCACACTCAACATGGACCAGAGGAAGCGAAGGAAAGAGTTGTCTCAGGAGATTCGAAAGAAAACTATAGACAAGCATGTTAAAGGTAAAGGCTATAAGACCATTTCCAAGCAGCGAGATGTTCCTGTGACTACAGTTGCACATATTATTCAGAAATTTAAGATCCATGGGACTGTAGCCAACCTCCCTGGACGTGGCCGCACGAGGAAAATTCATGACAAATCAAAGAGACGGATAATCCCAATGGTAACAAAAGAGCCCAGAAAGACTTCTAAAGAGATCCAAGGTCAACTTCATGCTCAAGGAACATCAGTGTCAGATCGCACCATCTGTCGTTGTTTGAGCCAAAGTGGACTACATGGGAGACGACCAAGGAGGACACCATTATTGAAAACAAATCATAAAAAAGCCAGACTGGAATATGTCAAACTACATGTTGACTTCTGGGAGAATGTCCTATGGACAGATGAGACAAAAATGGAACTTTTTGCCAAGGCACATCAGCTCTATGTTCACAGACGGAAAAATGAAGCATATGAAGAAAAGAACACTGTCCCTACTGTGAAACATGGAGGAGGCTCGGTTATGTTCTGGGGCTGCTTTGCTGCATCTGGCACAGGGTGTCTTGAATCTGTGCAGGGTACAATGAAATCTCAAGACTATCAAGGGATTCTAGAGAGAAATGTGCTGGCCAGTGTCAGAAAGCTGGGTCTCAGTCGCAGGTCATGGGTCTTGCAACAGGACAATGACCCAAAACACAGCTAAAAACACCCAAGAATGGCTAAGAGGAAAACACTGGACTATTCTAAAGTGGCCTTCTATGAGCCCTGACCTCAATCCTATTGAGCATCTTTGGAAGGAGCTGAAACATGCTGTCTGGAAAAGGCACCCTTCAAACCGGAAACAACTGGAGCAGCTTGCTCATGAGGAGTGGGCCGAAATACCTGCAGAGAGGTGCAGAAGTCTCAGTGACAGTTACAGGAATCGTTTGATTGCAGTGATTGCCTCAAAAGGTTGTGCAACAAACTATTAAGTTAGGGGTACCATCATTTTTGTCCAGGCCTGTTCCATGAGTTTATTTTCTTTTTTATAATTCCGTTGAAGCATGGTTGAAAAGCAATGTCTGACTTTCATTGGTTTACATTCATTGAATTCTTATTTATTATTACTTTTGTCAGATTAAAGTTATTTCTGTGACCATTGTGAGTTTTTCTTTTATTGACCGAAGGGTACCAACAATTTGTCCACGTGTGTATAATATATTTTTTAATCTTGTTATAATTTCAGCTTTAGGGTTACAGTATTTGTTGGTATGTGGCAAAAATCATCTTTTAAACCTACTGGGGATACTTGGCTACAAATCTCATTGTCTAGTTAATTATTAATCCCTTATTAGTTGTGAAATGTTTGTAATTGAGGGCCACTGCAGTTTCCCTTGTCCCTACTTCCTGACCCTTAACCATTAAAATAAACATTTCTTTTTATGTTAACACTTATCTAGTTAAACATTATGGGCTGACACTGTAATCTCTTTTACCCTTTTACCCATAAATCAATACTGCACTAGCAAAAAGGTGAGCCAGAAGGAAACACAGACGTGAGGGGGAACTGAGATGTAAAGCGACCAATCACTTCACCGTCAACAAACCTGAGTGAACAATGAGAGTGGGGAGGACAGCATCTAAACATAGCAGTTCACCAGAATACTCTACGTCCATGAGTCCCCCAGATCTGCTCCTTTACCTAAGGCTCATCTATTTAAAAACATGCTTGGCTAAATAAATAGGTTTTTAGCCTAGACTTCATTCATATCCTTCATCGTGAGACCATTTAAACCTTTTTTGCTAAAAGTTGTATTTTGAAATCAATGCGAAATTTCTCAGGGAGCCAATTAAGTGAGGATAAGACAGGGGTGATGTGATCTATTTAGTGTGGCCACATAAGGCCTTAATTTATGAAGTCGTTGATTAAGTTGATTGCTCATAGATAACACCTGTGCCTTGTAATGCAGCCCTTTGTTTTCATTGCCTTATACTGTATGTGGTTGGTTCCACATTACTCTCGTGAGACTGTACCTCCAAATCGCAAGGGGAATCCTGGTTATGCAACGTAGTGAGCTGACCTTGTTTAAAGGGAAGACGTCAGGGGAGGACAACGATACATCGTGTTTACAGAGCTGTTTTGGACTGTGAACTATGTTTCATTCACCATCGGGACAGTTTCACAGGACAGCCATTTATTATCATTGTGCTCCTGAACTGTTTCATTGAAACCGGTGAGGCCGATTAATTTCTCCTGCAACCCCACATACAATATACCGTGTGGACTTTGGACACCCCGTGCTTGGTAAGTTTCCTCCGGGTACTCCAGTTACCTCCCACAGTCAAAAGACATTTAAGTTAGGTTAACTGGCATTCCCAAATTGGCCAGTATGTGAGTGTGTGTATGTGTGTGTGCCCTGCGATGGATTGTCACCCTGTCCAGGGTATATCCCGCCTTGTGCCCCAAGTTTCCTGGGATAGGCTCTAGCCCCTCCGTGAACCTGAATACAGGATTAAGCGGTATATAATATGAAATTATTTTATTATATATAAAATAAACATTTGGGGTTTGTTGAATTGTCTGTTTGTGTGTCTTTTTCTTTGTTTTTTATTAACATCGGCACTCGAGATAAAAATCACGTAAATTGCATAATCTCAATTAATTGTTTGATATGAGTGTTACAACTTTACATTCAACATGTTTGTGAACAGTGCCGCCATGTGGCTGAGGATGACCTATGACTGTTTATGACCTAAAAAGAAGGAAGGGTTTCTCTGCAAGAAATACATTTGCACTAAAGTAAAAAAAATATATAATAAATTATTTATATATTAATATATTTATATATTAAATAATAAATTATATATATATATATATATATATATATATATATATATATATTAAATAATAAATTATATATATATATTAAATAATTATATACATATATATATATATATATATATATATATATATATATATATATATATATATATATATATACAGGATGGGCCATTTATATGGATAGCACAATGGGCAGCACATTGAACACATTTTATAAGTGGTCAGAAACTTGTAAATAACTCATGAAAGAATAAAGTTACGTTAAAACCAAGCACACCATTGTTTTTCTGTGTGAAATTCCCAATAAGTTTGATGTGTCACATTACCCTCTTCCTATTGAACAAAAACAAAAATTGGATCCAAGATGGCTGACTTCCAAATGGCCACCATGGTCACCACCTATCTTGACAAGTTTGCCCCCTCACATATACTAATGTGCCACAAACAGGACGTTAATATCACCAACCATTCGCATTTTATTAAGGTGTATCCATATAAATGACCCACCTGTATGTATATATATATATATATATATATATATATAGGGAAATAAAATATGAAATAAAAGAAAATTGTTATGTAGTGACTGAGAGCGAGGGCTGTTAGCGCGCTGGGTGGTTATACAAACAACCCTTATGCAGAGCATCAGAGGAAAGGCTGTGTGTGAGAGCTGTGAGAGTGTTTGGTGCAAACTTTTCAGGAATGTTTTCCCCGTTTGGAGATAACGTCGGTTTATTAATGAAACTAAATAAACTTGAACACAAATGCTAATCCTTATCTTTTCTTTTTCTTTCATTAGCTTTCTTTTTCCTTTTACAGTTTTCTTTTTCTTTCTATTTCTTCTTTTTTTCTTTTCAGTTATCTTTTCAACTTTCTTCATTTATACCAGAGCACCTCTCCACAACCTGGTACTTTCTAAATGTCTGCACATTTACTGCCTTGTCTTGGCGGCTTATATAGACATGCGTCCAGGTGTCATGCATTGTTCATAATTGCCATTATGGGAGCATTGCCTAGTAACAGCATGAGGGGGTGGGGACTGGAAACCGTGGAGCAGCTGACTGTGGGTTTGCCTGTCACAAACCCACAATGTTAAAAATATATATATAGATATAAAGAACTTTAAGCCCTTAAAAATTACAATATGAACAATGTTGCCATAAAATAAAATAAAAATAGAAGTAAGGTGTTTAATGTATAAATTGTATAGAATAAATTAGAATAATAGAAAAAAGTTAGAACTGTGTAAACGCAACCTTTACCTCAACATTTTGCCTTAACTCAAACATATGCAAATGAAACCGCTCTGAAATCATGTGGAGTTGAATCAGTAGCTGCTTTGAGGGACTCAATTGGGCAGTTTTGGCTTAAATAGAGGCTTTAGGTTACTAACTGGAAAGTCAGAGGTTTGAGCAACAGCCCTTAATACCATCTACCCTCACCTAAAGGATCATTATGAACACCTGCTCAATTTCTCTTTAATGCAATTATCTAATCAACCAATCACATGGCAGTTGCTTCAATGCATTTAGCGGTGTGGTCCTGGTCAAGACAATCTCCTGAACTCCAAACTGAATGTCAGAACGGGAAAGAAAGGTGATTTAAGCAATTTCAAGCGTGGCGTGGTTGTTGGTGCCAGACGGGCCGGTCTGAGTATTTCACAATCTGCTCAGTTACTGGGATTTTCACGCACAACCATTTCTAGGGTTTACAAAGAATGGTGTGAAAAGGGAAAAACATCCAGTATGCGTCAGTCCTGTGGGGGAAAATGCCTTGTTGATGCTAGAGGTCAGAGGAGAATGGGCCGACTGATTCAAGCTGATAGAAGAGCAACTTTGACTGAAATAACCACTCGTTACAACTGAGGTCTGCAGCAAAGCATTTGTGAAGCCACAACACACACAACCTTGAGGCGGATGGGCTACAACAGCAGAAGACCCCACCGGGTACCACTCATCTCTACTACAAATAGGAAAAAGAGGCGACAATTTGCACGAGCTCACCAACATTGGACAGTTGAAGACTGGAAAAATGTTGCCTGGTCTGATGAGTCTCGATTTCTGTTGAGACATTCAAATGGTAGAGTCAAAATTTGGCGTAAACAGAATGAGAACATGGATCCATCATGCCTTGTTACCACTGTGCAGGCTGCTGGTGGTGGTGATGGTGTAATGGTGTGGGGGATCTTTTCTTGGCACACTTTAGGCCCCTTAGTGCCAATTGGGCATCATTTAAATGCCACAGCCTACCTGAGCATTGTTCCTGACCATGTCCATCCCTTTATGACCACCATGTACACATCCTCTGATGGCTACTTCCAGCAGGATAATGCACCATGTCCAACGCTCGAATCATTTCAAATTGGTTTCTTGAACATGACAATGAGTTCACTGTACTAAAATGGCCCCCACAGTCACCAGATCTCACCCCAATAGAGCATCTTTGGGATGTGGTGGAACGGGAGCTTCGTGCCCTGGATGTTCATCACACAAATCTCCATCAACTGCAAGATGCTACCCTATCAATATGGGCCAACGTTTCTAAAGAATGCTTTCAGCACCTTGTTGAATCAATGCCACGTAGAATTAAGGCAGTTCTGAAGGTGAAAGGGGGTTAAACACCATATTAGTCTGGTGTTATTAATAATCCTTTAGGTGAGTGTATTCCAGAGGTGCTGTATCCTGACTGACCCTCTGTTCTTCAACCCCAGCTTCATTACTGGTATATGCAAAAAAAAAAAAAAAAAACACTGTGCTGTAAGGTACATGTGATAAATAATTAAATCTTGTATACACTATAAGGAAATACATCATATTTTATAATGTATTCATAGAATCTATGCAAACATTATTATTATTATTATTATTATTATATATGCCATCTTCAGCTATTAAAAAAATTGTGGAACCTCGGTTTGCGAGCAATGCGGTTTGTGAGCGTTCCACAAGACAAGCAAAGATTTTTTGCTATGACTTGGAAACGAAGTCTTGGTTTACACGTACCGAGTATCATATATCACGCATGCGCTTCATCTTTTGAGGCCGAGCGTCACGTGATCACAACTAATTTGTGATCATGTGACGCTCTCACTTGAGGTTTTTCTCAAGAGATTTGATTTTTCTCTCTCTTGCGCTGCAGAGTTCTGGGTAATCATCTCCCCTGCTCCCCCTACACCATAGTCTCCCCTGCCCTGATCCATTAGTATGTGAAATACATACAGTATTTGAAATATAGTATAGTATACAGTATGTGAAATTCATGAGTACATATTCACAATCATCAAATACAATTTTAAAGTTTCACCATACTTTCTTTCTTCATTTTTTTTTACCAACAGGGAGTCTACAATCCTAACAAAATAAAAACTCTAAAAATCTTAAAAGAATGAACTTTTGGTTTAGAAATATTTAATCATAATAGCAACATTTATTTATTCATTTTACATTTATATAAAGCAAAACTGATAAAATATCTGGAGATTAGACAAACAGTAGAGGTTTGAGTTAAGGCGAAATGTTGAGATAATGAGTTTGAATAAGTTTAATGAGCTAATAAGCTTTGTGGTTCCTTGGTGTGTAAGGAACCATCTCATTTGGAATCTGACTAAGACAAAGGAGATGGTGGTGGATCAGACTCTTCTTCTTGAGGAAACTCAGGTTCTTTAACATCTGCAGCAAGATGTTGCTGATCAGCATCATAAAGCACAGACACGAAGCGAGGTCTTACGAGAAAAGGGGTCATTTATTTAGGAGAAATAGGGGAGGAAAGGGTTAACGGAGGGAGGATGGAAAGAAATGGAAGGGAATGTGATGCACATGCAGGTCTAGTTGGCAGTGCCCCACTGGCATGCGGGCACAGGCTGGTGAGCGGTGGGTAGCGGACAAAGTGGCAGCCTGGAGCACGCATAGGTAGCACTCCTGCATGCTCTCATGACGGCGACCCCTCCTGCTGAATGCGAGCCAAGACCGCCCCTCCCAGCTCTCTCTGGGCGCAGCTGAGGTCGGGGACCTTGATGCAATCCTCTCTGCGGCATTTTCCTCTTTGGTGGTGGGGATGCGAAGGCGAGATCTATGCGGAGGCGAAGGTGCTGTGGGAGCTTGAGCAGCTTGTTCACACACTGTTCTCTCGCGGAGATCATTCTGGTCTCCCCCTGAAGTCTCTGGGGCGCATCACATTGCCCCGCTTGCATGCCAAGTCCAGTTTCCCAACAAACCCTGAGCTACACTCCCCATTGTGTTTTATAGTGCGGGGAAAAGCCCGGTATCATTAGCTGCGATAGCTTACTAGCCAAGCCTAATTCCGTAGCCCTGCTCCTTCTCGCACCTTTGAGAAGCAGCGGCTGGATGCTGTTAAAGGCACTGGAGAAATCCAGGAATGTAATCAGAACCGCACCACTGCCCCGATCCAGGTGAGACAGAGATCTGTGGATCATGTCGGTGATGGCATCCGCCATGCCCACCTTCTCCGGGTATGCAAACTGTAGTGGGTCAAAAGCATGACTGACCTGTTGCCTCAGGTAATGCATCAGTGTCCGTTCCATGGTCTTCATAATGTGTGATGTCAGAGCGACTGGTCTGTGATTGTTCATCTCCCAGGCCGTGGTTTATTTGGTACTGGGATGATGCAGGACGTTTTCCACTGCTGAGGGAGCTTCTTGTGTTCCAGGCTTAGGTTGATGATGTGCTGAAGAGGCTCTCCCATCTCCAACACGCAGGCCTTCAGTAGTCGAGGTGATACTCCATCTGCGCCTGCTGCTTTGCTGGGGCGGAGTCTCCTTAGCTCTTTACACACCTGGGCTATTGTGATTTCAGGTCGAGGGGCAGTTTCCTCTTTTCTGTATTCTAAGCTGGAGAGGATGGAGTTAAAAGGAGGGGCAGTGGGGTTTGCAGTGTTCTGAGTTGCAAATGAGTTGGTATTGGGAGAAGGGGTGCACGCAGGAGGGGGTTGGAGGTACAGTACTGTGAGGTGTGAATGAGTTGGAGTGGTCAAACCTATTGAAAAAGTTGTTAAGTTTGCTCTCCCCACATCTCCCTCAATGGTTTCACACCATTTTGAACTGCACCCAGTGATTGTCTTCATTCCATTCCTTCATACTGTTGTTTTGCAGTTTCTGCTCCAGCTTCCTCTTGTTCTGCTCTTTCATCCCCCTAAGCTGAACCTTCCTTCTGAACACGCTCTTTCCTTCTGCACTTTCTTAGAGAGAGAGTAGAGTGTGTGCTTCGTGCACTTTAACCTGAGTGCGCACGCTAAACTGATGCGTGTCACTCTCCCTCACTTTCTCTCTCTCTCTCCCTCTCTTGCTCTTAGACAGACTAGGGCTAGGGCTTTGCCTCTGTCTCTTTACTTTCTGAACGCTTTTCTTTCTTTGCCTTTTAGCTTCTTTGTCTTTCTTTTCTCGTCTTGTTTTTTTCTTTGGCCCTGATACCTTACTGGTGCTGCCTAAATGATTGCACAAAGTGAGCTGGTATCAGGACCCTTAAATAGCCAGGTGCGGCTCATTCAGGCTGATTGCCTGACAGTGGCGCTGCCTGTCAACCGCGTGTATAAATTTTGCCTGTTCAGAACTTCGCCTGGCAGCAGCCTGCGGATCAGTTTAAGCGCGGCTCTGCCCCTCGCGCGACCAGTGGTGGCTCAGTGTCTTAAGGAAGATCGGCGGTTTGAGCCCCAGCTCCGCCAGGTTGCTGATGTTGGGCCCTTGAGCAACCCTGTCTGCTCCAGGGGCGCCGTAAAAATGGCTGACCCTGCGCTCTGACCCCGGCCTACTAACAAGAAGCTGGGATATGCGAAGAATAAAGAATTTCACTGTGCAGTAATGTATGTGTGACTAATAAAGGCTGTCTTAACTTACAGCAACTTCCCCCAGAAGTTGAGTAAACTTTTTTTTTTTTTGAGTAAACGTTTTTTTTATTAGTGCACTAAGACATTGTGCCTTCCTAGATGAATATACTGAATTATTTCAAACGTTTGCCTTGGTCCTGTATCTCAGTCTGTAATCTAACTGAAACATATTTTATATATATATATACACACACACACACACACACACACACACACACACACACACACACACTTATACTGAGTTCAGATATCATGTTCATTCATATACAGAATGTTCTTTTCACAGATCCAAACATATTGAGAATTACAGGCAATATCAATCCAGTTCGGAGCAGATTTAGACCAATAGCCAGATAGAGCACAGTTCTCACTACTTCTGCCATTCGGTTCTCCTTTTTCCCAGAACCTGAAAGAAGAGAAGCAGTGAGTGTATCAGGTGTGGTTGTAAATATTTTCAGTCCTCCAGTTCACACTATATCTCCAATTACTCATATGATACTAAGGTGTTTGGATATTGCTGTTATTTAATGTAAATTTTGTCTGAATGAGAGTTAGTATGTTTTTATTTTTTTAAGTATTGTTACACATCAATCAACCAAAAGGAATATATATATATATATATACATATATATATATATATATATATATATATATATATATATATATATATATATATATATATATATATATTGGGTTCATGCTAAACATTGTGCATGTGAACGTCATCATGATAACGTACCAGACCTTAACCAATATCTAAAAATGTGAGCTGAATAACAAATCTAACTGTGACTCACAATAATACATGAGTGATCTCTTACTTATTGGTCAGTTCAGTACCATCCACCCATTTCCAGACCCCCTCCTTTTCACTGTCAGTCAGACCAATCCAAGATAATTCGTCTCTTCTCAACACATCCACAAAGTCCTGGTGAGAAGGAACAACTTATTACTCTGCATAACTAGTATGTGGACTGATGGGACCAAAGTTTAACTTTTTGGAAGGTGTGCTTCATGTTACATCTGGTATACAGCATTTCATAAAAAGATCATACAAATAGTCACACACGTTGGTGGTAGTGTGAAGATCTGGGCCTTCGCAGCTTCAGGATTTGGAGGACTTGTCATAATTGAGGGAACCAGGAATTCTGCACTCCTGCACTTTTTAATCCTAAAGGTGAATGTCCGGCCATCAGTTCATGACCTCAAGCGTAAGTGAGTGTGGGTCATGCAGCAGGAAAATGATCCAAATTACTCCAGCAAGTCCACCTCTGAATGGCTCATAAAACCAAAATTAAGGTTTTGGAGTGGACTGGTCAAAGTCTGGACTGAAATCAAATAAAGAGCCTTAAACAGGCCGTTCATGCCCATATTCTAAAACGGGAAAACTGCAGCAATCTACCTTTCTTTTGCTCCCAACCCAACGCCTACACCAGAACTTCAAGACCTTCCCTCCGTTCCCTTAGCAGCATTCTTCAATCTGTCATCTGATGAGATTCAGACTTGACTTGTTCCACCATCCCTCCGGACTCTTTTCTGTTCTGGCACCAAGGTGGTGGAATGAACTTCCTCTCGATGTCCAAACAGCAGAGTCTTTGCCAATTTTTTAAAACGCTGACTCAAGACATTTCTGTTTCTTCCAGTTTTCTTCCAGATTTCGAGTTATCACAAATGCTTAACTGCTTTCGCTGCTGCAAAGGGTGATTTACGCGCAAAGGCCCAAGTACAGTACGTTTGGACCGCATTTTTTTTTTTCTCAATAAATGAAATCATCATTTAAAAACTGCGCTTTATATCTTTGTGTAATATTAAAACATCTTTGATGATCTGAATCATATGTGTTACAAATATGAAAAAAATAATCAATAAAATACTTTTTCACAGAACTGTACATCTGCGCACAATGATTAATAAATATGTAATTAGCTTTTAGTGTCTTATGTATTTCAATTCGATGTAATTTTATTTATAAATATAGTCTTTTAATGATGGATCTAATCACAAAACAGCTTTAAAATTTCCAGTTATAAATCCCTAATTAGCAAGCTAGTGGCACGGAAATCCTCTCTGAGATGACCGTAAAAAGGACGAGACTCAAAATGGAAACAAAATCTATCCATACTCAGTAAAAACCTCCTCCAGAGTGCTTATGATCTCGGGCTGAGGCAATATTCCAACAAGACCATGACTTAAAGCATAACACCAAGAAACAAGAGGTGGCCCATGTATATGCGTAAATATTTAGAAATGATGCATGGAAAGTTTTGAAAAACTGATTTTTTTTGATTAAAGTAAAATGTCTCATTATATATTCTTATCTTCACCTGTTCCTCTCTGCTGTTAATGATCACCAGGTCAGCTTCTCGCCTTCGGCAGTCCTGTCTACTCTCACTCCAGCTCTTCTTCTGAGTAGAGGTGTAATAAATACTGGAGCTGAAATATTTCCATCCTTGTGTGTTAATGTCTTTCTCTGTGGTCATACAGAAGATTAAAGCACAAGTATCTTAACCATAACATCATTGCATTGTTACCATGAAAACCAGTGTAACATACTGTATGTCTATTTAACAATATCGCATTACAGTACTGTATAGAATTGTAATGATCTGCAATTCTTAATAGGTAGGAAAATTATTTACATTTATATTGGCATTTCTTTCAGTTTTATTAGCGCTCTGCACATAAAGGGAAGGGCCCTGTGAATTAATACAGTATGCATTCAGCATGCAGTATGCTTGTGCAGATATTTCAAAGTGGACTTACTCAGTCGAGAAAACTTTTTCTGGAGTTCATCTGTCTTCCTCTTAAACAATTCATTCTCAGCAGTCAGGTTGTTGACACTGGTCTCTAATTGGTCTCTTTGTGTAGTCATGTTGTTATAACCGGTCAGTATCTGGTCTCTCTCTGTAGTCAGTTTGACCCACAGTATAGCAATGGCGGCCAGCAAGAAAACAACCAGCATCAGCAGACACACCACAGCCAGTCTACATCTCCAGTGACCTGAGGACGCTGGTTCGAAAGCTGAAAAGTGATAGGTGTTAATTATCTACACAAGATGGTGTAATAGTGTAATTTTGGCTAACAATTAGAAGTAGTCTTTGTATAAATGTGTGTGTGTGTGTGTGTGTGTGTGTGTGTGTGTGTGTGTGTGTGTGTGTGCGTACCTGAAGTCTTAGCTTTCTTACTTCCTCTGCTTCCTTGTATTTCTTTTCCATCTTCATTCACATGTACATCTTCACAAATGCTGGTTTTCTTCTTTTGATTAGCGGACCTGCTGTCTGCTGAAAATCCCGAGTTTGCATAAATGGATGTACTCATCTCTCCGAAGACAGTGGAACTACAATGAACCTTTAATCTGTTTTAGCAGCCTGCAGCTCTAAAAAAAAAAAAAAAAAAAAACGCAGAAGAAAAAAGTTCTCAGAAAAGGAAACTGTGGTTACACCTCATCATACTTCATACTGTAGTACTAGTTCTGTATTTTTAGAAACTCTTTGTGTCTCTGCCAGAGTTTTACACTCAAAACCTTTATATTTATATGACTTGTTTTTTTGTACTTTTCTAATATACTTATAAGAGTAGTTTATTATATTTTGAAATGTACTATGTAATTATAATATAAGCTTCTCTTATACTTGTCTCGGTCGTGGGACGTGTTAACGGAGGTGTTAGGGTCCCAGTGAGGACGCGGTTGAAGCGAGACACAGGCAGTACCTAATAAGGACATAGTAACCAGTGACCAGTTAAAGGCATAACTAACACCTTTTAGTGAATTTATTGACGCAGACAGAAAAGACTGGATTCTGACTGGTTCCATGACCTCTTCAACAATTCATATTGTTTCCATCACATACACAGTCATACACAGTATGATATTAAGTCAAATGCTTACACGACTGCTGATGACCTCAAAAAAAAAAAAAAAGGTTTCAGCATGAAATAAATACTTTAGATATACAAATATGCACATATAAATATATACAAAAAAATACAACCTTTAGCTGTAAAGGACTTAGGTGTGTTATTGTTCAAAGATCGCAGTTCTGTGGTGTGCAAAATGGTGTGCCATATGAGCAAGGTGGTGGGTAGTGAGAAAGCAGCTCAGAGTGTTAAGACCTATGTTGTGTTGTGATTGAGGTTTCTTATAGCCTGCAGGAAGAAGCTTCAGTCTCTCTGTGTTGGCCTTCTGGGAGCGCTTTCCTGACTGCAACAGAAAGAACAGTCCATCGTTGGGGTGGCTGAGATCTTTTATGATCTTCCTGGCCTTGGTTTAGCACCGCTTGTTGCGCATAAAGTGAAGGTGCGGGGACGTTGGTGCGGAGGATGCGCTCAGCTGATCGCACCACCATCTGTAGAGCTCGTCCTGCATGGTGCTGTTCCCGAACCAGGTTGAGATGTTTTCTGTCAGGACGCTCTCCATGGTGCAGGAGAGAAAAAGGGCAGTCTAAAGTCTCTCAAGCATCTGAGATGCTGCCGGGCCTTTTTCACCACGGTGATAATGTAACAGGACCAGTGTTGGGGGGCGTTACTTTTTAAAGTAATTAATTACATCACAAAATTACTGTCTTCAAAAAGTAATCCGTTACATTACAGCGTTACTATCTGATAAAGTAAGCAGTTCCAGTACTTTTCCATTGCAGAAAATGAAAACTCCTTTGTGCTTCCTCATGCATTTTGCTTTAGTCAAGACCTTTACAATTATTCTACCATCATCACTCAGTGAAGTTTGGCCCATAATATATAATATATAATATATACTAATACCCTTATTTCACCCATGACGTTTTGCTTTTGCCCGAACTCTATCCCTAGAATGTTGATGCTTTATAGTCGGTTATAGTCCTTAGTCCCTGCCACAGGCTCCTAAAGTCACTCTGTTGGAGCTGTGACTCTAGTTGCCTCCTTCACCGCCTTCTGAACGTTTTATGATGCAGCCTTCCCGATGAATACCACAACTGCTTCCGTAAACACATTGATGTCATCAATGTGGCAGTGTAACACATTAATACCCTGATAGAGACATGTCTAGGACGTAGTAGTTACTGCTTTCACCAATATTTTTGGGACACAGTAGGAACATATCATGCATATGCGATTCTCATTTTTTCCTAAAGTGCCATAACAATTTTTGAAAACAAGTTCAGATGGCAATGTCTAAAAAAGAACATTTAAACTTACCAAAAAAGCAGGAGTAATGCATTTAGGACAGTTGCAGCCTGGTATGAGTACTAGTGGTTTTACAGTGGTCTAACAAATAATTCCATACAGAGTTAATGGATTCTCCCATATACTGGCACAGATGGAAACTTGCAAAATGAGGTGCGGGGGAATCTGTGATTATACTGTATTAAGGACAGCTGGTGCCTTAAATATGCCATTAGAAAAGTATACATGCACCTTCAATTTGCAATTGTTATGCATACTATTATGAATAATCGACACCACATGACTTATCAAGGGAATTTCTCTGTGAGTCCGTGTTGTTGTTACTTGACCTTACTGCTTCTTTTAACACCACTGATCATACCATTCTCTTTAAATAATTAAATTAGAGATTGTTCTTGGAATTAAGGGAAATGTCCTTTCCTAGCTCATGTCTTATTTTTCTGAGTTTGTAGATATAAATAGTGAATAATCATGGGGACTGGCAGACCACCTTAAATGGAGCCATGAATCTGTCCCCTTCCGGTAAACGGTGCATGTGCATATCTACAAAACAACTTCCTTGCACAAGAGAGAAGCATTTCACATCTTCACCTAAATGGTGTGGATCAGCACAAATACCTTGAATAGGAAAGTTTCCAACGACAGATGGTGCGATCTGACACTGATGTTCCTTGAGCATGAAGTTCACCTTGGATCTCTTTAGAAGTCTTTCTGGGCTCTTTTGTTACCATTGGGATTATCCGTCTCTTTGATTTGTCATGAATTTTCCTCGTGCGGCCGCGTCCAGGGAGGTCGGCTACAGACACATGGATCTTAAATTTCTGAATAATATGTGCAACTGTAGTCACAGGAACATCTGGCTGCTTGGAAATGGTCTCATAGCCTTTACCTTTAACATGCTTGTTTATAATTTTCTTTCGAATCTCCTGAGACAACTCTTTCCTTCGCTTCCTCTGGTCCATGTTGAGTGTGGTACATACCATGTCACCAAACAACACAGTGACGACCTGGAGCCCTATATATAGGCCCACTGACTGATTACAAGATTGTAGACACCTGTGATGCTAATTAGTGGACACACCTTGAATTAACACGTCCCTTTGGTCACATTATTTTCAGTATTTTCTAGGGGTACCATCATTTTTGTCCAGGCCTGTTCCATGAGTTTATGTTTTTAAATAATTCTGTTGAAGCATGGTTGAAAAGCAATGTCTGACTTTCATTGGTTAACATTCATAGAAGTTTTTTAAATTATTACTTTTGTCAGATTAAAGTTATTTCTGTGACCATTGTGAGTTTTTCTTTCATTGACCGAAGGGTACCAACAATTTTGTCCACGTGTGTATGGCATGTGAAAAAATGTGTATGAATCAAAACCATCAGATCGTCCCTGATGAACAAGCTGAGGGTAACTGTGCTGAGGGAAAAACTCCCTGAGATGAAACCATGAGAAGAACCAGAGTCAACTGGAACCCCTACTCACCTGGGTGATAACAGAAAGCAGTGATTGATCTGCAGTCATACTGTGTGTTAATGTGTGTGGAATATGAACTGCAATTAAATTAGCTTATAATCATGCATTTATTTAGATCGGTATCAAAATCTAAATCATAACTTTAATAGTTTAAAGGCTGAATCCTGGAAGCATGATTGTTTTTCTTCTATATAAATAAGCAATAATCACACTTACAACCCTGGGTTGTGCAGTTGAACTGAATATGTAGCCTGAGTATTGATAATGTTACAGCCGTGCCGATATTCAGTACAACAGCATAACCTCAATTGTGATATGCTTCTATTTGTTTTTACAGTTCCGCAAACAACATTTATTAAAAAAAATATTTGTGATTTGTTTGTTTATTTAACTATTTTTTTTTTCTCTGCCACACAAATCCTTTTACCCATGGTGGAATTAGCTAACTAACCGCGACTGGCGGTGATGGTTAGCTACAGATGGTTAGTGTAGTGTAATTAATATGGGTGAAAGAAGTTTTAAAATCTTACCAGTCCCATATATCCATAAGGTGAGGAGAATAAACCATGGAGGTGGTGGACAGTCCTGAGAAACTCACCAAATTTACATTATATTTCCACTTTTCCACTTTAGAATATCGATTCTCAGCGGTTTTTCGATTCTCAGCCAGTGCTGAGAAATGGGAGGGTTGTGTCAGAAAGGGCATCTGGCGTAAATCTTGTGCCAAGATTGTGTGTGTGTATGGGACTGTCTGCTGTGCGACCCCTTGCCGGGAGCAGCCGAAAAACCAACAACAACTTATTTAATTTGCAACAATAAATAAGTTGACTAAAGGATTCATAATAATTGCTATTAAATAGTATGAGTTAGGCTAATCAGTAATCCAAATAAAGAACGATCAATATAAAACTCAAAAACTGATCGTTCCGTTTACTTAAAATTGGAAATATCATTACTTAAAAAAATGTATGTAACTAATTATCTCAAATGTTTTTAGTTTTGCCAGCTTGTAAGGTGCATTTAAAGTCCTAACAGAAACAACTCAATATTAGTCACTTAGGGGATTTATTCTTTGGGATGTTTGGATGCTGTTGCCTCCACTCTAATATATTCACTCAGGTTTCTTGTTGGTGGATTGACTGAAGACATTACAACTGAAAAGCATTCGCTGCTTTTGAGGTGGGACTCATACTGTGAACTTAAAAATAACATGAAACTATAAAGAAAGCATAAAGCTACCTTAAGACAACAATGGCATTAATAATCCTAAAACTGTATGTCATGGAATAAGGGATCACACGCACAACGTAAGTGCTGACATAGATTTATTGGTGAGAGAACAAAACAAAACAGGAATGAAAACAGCCAGAACAAAATGAGTATGCATTTTGATGCATGCAACAGATGCATGACAAGAAACACCTCAGGGCTTAAATCATTGCACTAATCAAAAACAACTGGAAACATTGATGGACTGAGACTGAACTGAGAACCGAGAAACATTCATGTCAATGTAAACATCACTGGGCACCTTTTTCATGAAATAGTTGATAACTTTAGCTAAATTTACCGCATATTAAAAATATATTGAATTCAGAAATATGCTCAAATTCATACATTGCTCATATGCTCAAAATTTCTTTGTTACACATTTGCACTTTGTGAAGAAACAAAAGAAACAAAATCATTTACAATCTTACTGTCCATGGTCAGTCAGATTGTAAAGCAGTTCCCTAAAAAGTTATGTCCTCAAATCATCTCACGGAGTTTTTCTTTGCCAGATTCACTTCTGACTTACTCATTAAATATTGAGATATTTATACACTATATTTCCAAAAGTATTCATTCACCGATCAAAATCATTGAATTTAAGTATTTCAATCAATTCCATGGTTACAGCTGTATAAAATCAAGCACCTAGGCATGCTGACCACTTCTACAAACATTTTTGAAAGAATGGGTCGCCCTCTGGAGGTTAGTGAATTCCAGCGTGGTAATGTGATAGGATGCCAGATGTGCAATAAATCCAGTCGTGAAAGGATTTATTTTAGTTTTGAAAGGAACTCCTAATGCTTCAGCATACCAATATATTTTGGATAATTCCATGCTCCCAACTTTATGTTAGCAGTTTGGGGATGGCCCCATCCTGATCCAACATGACTGAGCACCAGTCCACAAAGCAAGGTCCATAAAGATATGGATGAGCAAGTTTGGTGTGGAAGAACCTGCCTGGCCTGCACTTGGAGAGAGGAGAACCTTCCACCAATCAGGCCTGTATGGTAGGGTGACCAGACGGAAGCCACTTCTCAGTAAAAGGCACATAACAGCCCATCTGGAGTTTGCCAAAAGTGCTCTCAGTCCGTAAAAGAATACTAAATAATTTTTGTTGGCACCAATTACAGTCTCAAGTCTTTTTCAGTATGACGCTACAAGATGGTTGCTCTTATGGAAGGTTCTTCTCTCTCTACAGAGAAATCCTGGACCTCTTTCAAAGTGACCATTGGGTTCTTGGTCACCTCCCTGACTAAGGCCCTTTTCCCCCAATCACTCAATTTGGCCAGGTGGCCCGCTCTAGGAAAAGTCATAGTGGTTCCAAATGTCTTTCATTTATGGATGGAGGCCACTGTGCTCATCTGGACGTTCAATGTTGCAGAATTTTTTCTGTACTATCCCAAGATTGGTGCCTCGATACAACCCAGTCTCAGAGGTCTACAGACAATTCCTTTGACTTCATGGTTTGGTTTGTGCATTGACATAATTTTAACTGTGGGACCATATATAGACAGGTGTGTGTCTTTTCATACCATGTCCAATCAATTGAATTTACCTCAGGTGGACTCCAATCAAAGTTGTAGAAGCATCTCAAGGATAACAGGAAGCACCTGAGCTCAATTTTGAGTGTCATGGCAAACTCTGTGAATACTTATGTATATGTTTTTGTGTTTTACAAATTTGTATTGTTTGTAGAATTTGGGAAAATAATGAATTTAACATAAAAAAATGTGGAAAAAGTGAAGCGTTATATAGAGTGAGTTATCTGGGCTCATTAAATCCTGTAAGTTTCTTAGAGGCATTAATTAATACATATGATTGAGTAATTTAAAGAATTTTCCATAGGCAATGTCTTTTAAGCTACAGCTCAAATGAGATTTTTATCATTTCATGTGCGCAGCAGTATCACATTTCTAGGTGCTAAGCTATAGCTATTTGATTGTGCCACAAAAGTGTAATTACACAGTAATGTAAGGATCCATGAGGACAAGAAATCGAGACCACATGACTCATATTTCCAGCACCAACATACGGAAAGGGCAAGCTCTGCGTACAAACTGAATGTCTTGATATTTTAGGCCAAGCTGAAAGTAAAACTTAGCTACTCAGAATTCTACTCAGTAATTCTCTCCATGCCTTTTTAACCACGCAAATGTTTGTGAGATCTCGTGAAATGTTTGCGAGATCTCGCAAAAAAAAAAAAAAATCCTATCTTAATCTTTTTTGCATCCATATCCTTTTAGCCTAATTTATTTATTTATTTATTTATTTGTTTATTTATTTATTTATTTATTTTTGCCTTGCTTTTTTTTTTTTCAGGTGGATTTTTTTTTCTCCCATGTTCTTTAGGGGCTCAGTAGTAATGCAGTCTGTTGTTGGTTGCAGAAATATTCACAAACTAAAATTGTCCAAAATCAGTAAACATACCTTGGAAAATTTGAATAATTGTTATGCCAGGTTTTTTGTGGAAATTCCCAGCTTTTACAGAGTTAAGATATTTTATTTGTAAAAGGATAAACACTCAAAGTGTATTAACAAAAGTCATTACCATATTGCAGATGGGGCTTTACTTATTTATAACACTATACAGGTCAACTTAATAATAATAATAATAATAATAATAATAATAATAATAATAATAATAATAAATGCATTTGTGCTTCCCTTTTAATTCAAATGCAACATTTCAGATGTTAATTCTCATTTCACAAATCGAAACGCACTTCAAATCACAAGAATAATCAAACCAATTTGGCACGGGTGTAGACTTGTACCCGGTTACAGCACAGTCCTCCTCACCAACATTGTTTGGTTCACCCTGTCTCCAGAACCTGTAAAAAGAGAACAAGTCTTCAGTTTATTGTAATGTTGTTCACATATCAATGTCATAGTACGTTCATCATTATGCTAGGGCTGAAACGATTCCTCAAGTAAATCGTGTAATTCGATTACAAAAATGATCGCAAAATCGCAAAATCTTCTGACTCGAAGCTTCGTTTAATTCATTTTAAAAGCTTGCGTTATGTTTTTGCGCAATCATTTATTGACAGCACGCTTTTGACACATCGCGCTTCTGGATGCAAGCCGCCAGTAAACACTGATGAAGAAGAAGCGCTTACGTCACCCACAAAGCAGAAGGAGACGCAAACAATTAGCTGTGTATTGATTTGAGGGAGCGTCCTGTTGCAGGCTGCAGAATGGAAGAGAGCGATAAAAATATCAGCGAGGCCAAGAGAAGAAAACAGCAGAAATTGTCAGTAAAGGCTTAATGTTATGCCTGAGATGTAGATTTTGAAACTTTTAGTTGCACTACTTAGTGGTTTTGTGTAATTATTTATTTTATTGTGTGCCTTAGTTTTTTTTTGAAAAACTGTTTTTTTTTTTGGCATCCGAGAAAAGGCTTTAAAATAAGAATGTATGGTGCTGTAATGCACTTAATTAACCTCAGTCAACTTTAATACCCCTATCTCACCTACGTGCTTTCGTGCGGTGGCTGGAAGTACTGTCCTTCATTTTTGGCGCAACAATTACGTTTCCATCTTTCAGTGCGAACTATTAAACATATTTAGGGCAGCTGTAGCTCAGTGGTTAAGACATTGGACTACGGTTCAGAAGATCCCAGGTTCAAACCTCACAACCACCTAGTTGGCACAGTTGGGCCCTTGAGCGAGGCCCTTAACCCTCAATTGCTCAGATGTAATGAGATAAAAAATGTAAGTCGCTCTGGATAAGGGCGTCTGCCAAATGCCTAGATGTAGATGTTTAAACCGCCTTAAAAACATGTTTAAATTTTTTGGCGGACCTTTCAGAATTTTGCGGAATGTCGGCAGGCAGTCGCGGCGGCTCATGGTGCCTAACACCGTATCTCACTGCGAGTCAAACCGCATAGGTGAGATAGGGGTCCTGTATAAGCTATTCCTTGTATTGTGAATAATGACAATGTTTATTTTTGATAAAATGCTGTACACATTTAAAAAATAAAAGTAGGTTTTTCTAAAAAGAAGACCAATTAATCTTTGTTTGTCTTATATATTTTATATTGCTGTTTAATTAAGCACAAGTGCATTTTATCCGATTACTCGATTAATCGATAAAATTTTTGGTAGAATACTTGATTACTAAAATATTCGATAGCTACAACCCTACATTATACTAGTTATTTGAAACAGTGGGGAGAAAGAAAAAAAAATTATATATATATATATATAGTACAGACCAAAAGTTTGGACACACCTTCTCATTCAGCGTGTTTTCTTTCTTGTGTTCTTTAGCCCAAATGCGTCTCTTCTGCTTGTTGTCTGTCCTTAGCAGTGGTTTCCTAGCAGATCTTCTAGCATGAAGGCCTGATTCACACAGTCTCCTCTTAACAGTTGTTCTAGAGACGTGTCTGCTGCTAGAGCTCTGTGTGGCATTGACCTGCTCTCTGATCTGAGCTGCTGTTAACCTGTGATTTCTGAGGCTGGTGACTCGGATGAACTTCTCCTCCGCAGCAGAGGAGACTCTCTGTCTTCCTTTTCTTTGTAGCGCACTTTCAAAGTTTTCCCAATTTTTCGGACTGACTGACCTTCATTTCTTAAAGTAATGATGGCCGCTCGTTTTTCTTTACTTAGCTGCTTTTTTCTTGCCATAATACAAATTAAAACTCTTTGAATGAGAAGGTGTGTCCAAACTTTTGGTCTGTACTGTATATACATAATATGAATATATATTTGACGATGATGATTATTATTATTATTATTATTATTATTTTAGTAATACCCCAACAGGAACAGCTAATGCATTATAGAAATATTTATATTATATAAATGATTAATTTAAGAGATTTTATTTTCTCATTTTATTTGACAGACTGATTTCCTGGAACACATGACATTTGCATTGATGTAGCAACACTACATCACTGTCCTTCATTTTATAACTCCCATGAAGAAACAACCCTGCAAGCCAAACATAAATAAATAAATAAATAAATAAATAAATAAATCTTCCTGTAGCTAATTAAATTCAGAGTCAATTCATATATCCATTCAAACAGATTATGTGAAAGCACCCGACTCATTCCCTTACCCATTGGTCACTGCTGTACCGTCCACCCATTTCCAGACACCCTCTCTCTCTATGTCATTTGCGCCAATCCAAGCAGTTTCACCTCTTCTCAGTGTCTCAAGAAAGTTCTGATAAGGAATAACAACTGATCAGACAATCCACTCGACCCACCGCTTACAGACTCTAAACAGACACTTTATTTTTTCTCCAAAACTTCTTACACCACATCACTGCTGGGCTACTACTTGGTCCATTTGTACATTTAAACATCACAAATGTAGTTAATCAATATTGTGTGTAATGTTAGCCAAGTGAACTTTAAAATCTTTATTTAAAATGAATGAACTTAAAACATGCTGCAGTACATACTTGATGTCTTTTAAAGAAAACAAGTTACATATCTGCAGCTATACCGTGTTTTTTTTTTCTCCCATAATCCCATTTCATTAATAATACATACAAAAATATGTGCAATCTTTAATTATTTCTGAGGTTACACATATTTTTTAACATTACAGTAGGACTGTATAAATTAGTGTTTAACAGATATACAACCTTAAATATATTGAGCTATCATAAAGTCTTAAATAAATACAAAAGTCACAATGAAAAAATGAAACGTCAGTTCCATAACAATTTCTTACTCGCCTGCTCTTCCCTGCTCTTTATGATCACCAGGTCTGCTCCTTTCCCCTGGCAGTCCTGTCTGCTCTCACGCCAGCTTCTCTTCTCAGTAGAGAGGTAATAAATACTAGAGCTGAATAATTTCCATCCTGTGTGTTCATGTAAAACACCTGATTAAAATGCAAGCAGTGTAATGTACACTACTGTACTATGAAAAAAAAAAAAAAAGGATCCCCCATAGTTTCTTTTATTTTATTTTTCAGGTTAATTACTTCAAATCAGTATCGTAAATCATATCATCATTTTTACATTTTAAGTTTGCTTCAGTTAGTAAAATAAAAGTAAAATAAACATTGTGTTTCTCTCTCTCTCTCTCTCTCTCTCTCTCTCTCTCTCTCTCTCACACACACACACACACACACACACACACACACACTCTCTCTCTCTCTCTCTCTCTCTCACACTCTTTCTATCACTTTCTCTTCCTTTTCCTTCTTCTCTTCACACAATCTCATTTCATCTTAAGAAAAAAAAAATCAAGAAAGACCATGTTAAAAGCTCTACATATCTGTGATGTGCTTTTCTTTTGGTATATTTCTTTACATGTTCATATTTTAATCATTTTCAACATCAAATGCAACAGAATAATGTCTGACATGTTCTTAAATATTAACTTGGGCTGAGAATATAAACTTATCACTTATCACTTGTTAAACTCATTGTTTTTTGTTTGTTTGTTTGTTTGTTTGTTTGTTTGTTTTTTAAACATTTGTTAAATTAGCTCCTAATCACATTGGGTTTCTTAGATCAGTATTAAAATTACAACAAGGCTAGAGATGATAACATAAATTGAGTGATAGTTTGAAGGGAAGTTTCCTGGCAGAGAGACACAGTTGGACCATCAGTGTGACAGAATGGCAACAGCTGGTCTTATGACTGCAAACACCAAAGCAAAGACAAAAGGCAAAAGATTTCTTCTTCTTAAGGAAACTTCCTCCTAGAAATATTATATACACAGAAGTGAGCTAAATTTAATAATATCTCACAAAAGTGGTATAAACCAACAAAGGTTTGTGTTTCCCCTGCTGATAAGATACAGAAGATTCAAGTAATCCAATAATTAAGTTACAGTCCTTCTTGAAAATGCCCTTGTTCGAGCAGCAAAAACACCAAAACATAACAAAGGGGATACTTCAAGACTTGGGTTAGAACCATAAACTAATAGATCTGGTAATTAGCATAATCAGGTAATCTATTTAATAATGTATTTAATAATTTCCACAGGCAATTTCAAATGAGCATTTACATACCCAGTAATGACAGCTTTCTCTGGAGTTCATCTGCCTTCCTCTGAAACTGGTCTTTTTCTTTATTAACTTTTTGGTAACTGGTCTCTAACTGTTTTTTCTCAGCAGTCAGTCTGTTGTTACTGGTCTCTAACTGGTTTTTCTCAGCAGTCAGTCTGTTGTTACTGGTCTCTAACTGTTTTTTCTCAGCAGTCAGTCTGTTGTTGCTGGTCTCTAACTGGTTTTTCTCAGCAGTTAGTCTGTTGTTACTGGTCTCTAACTGGTTTTTCTCAGCAGTCAGTCTGTTGTTACTGGTCTCTAACTGGTTTTTCTCGGTAGTTAGTCTGTTGTTGCTGGTTTCTAACTGGTTTTTCTCAGCAGTCAGTCTGTTGTTACTGGTTTCTAACTGGTTTTTCTCGGTAGTTAGTCTGTTGTTGCTGGTTTCTAACTGGTTTTTCTCAGCAGTCAGTCTGTTGTTACTGGTCTCTAACTGGTTTTTCTCGGTAGTTAGTCTGTTGTTGCTGGTTTCTAACTGGTTTTTCTCAGCAGGCAGTCTGTTGTTACTGGTCTCTAACTGGTTTTTCTCGGTAGTTAGTCTGTTGTTGCTGGTTTCTAACTGTTTTTTCTCAGCAGTTAAGTTGGTGTAACTGGTCTCCAGCTCTTCTTTCTCTGTAGTCAGGTTATTGTAAATGGTCTGTATCTGGTCTCTCTCTGTAGCCAGCTTGACCCACAGTATTGTGATGGCAACCAGCAAGAAAACAACCAGCATCAGCAGAAACACCACAGCCAGTCTGTAACTTCTGTGTCCTGAAGTGTTTGGTTCCGAAGCTAAAAAAGTGATAAATATGTATTATGTACATAGGATGGGGTAATTGTATAATTTGGGCTACAAACATAAGTGTGTGAGCGTACCTGAAATCATAGCTCCTTTATTGATTTTGGTCTCTTGTGTTTTTGTTGCATCCTCATTTGCGTAGATATCCTCATATATGTGTGAGCTCTTCTCTGGATTAGCTGGCCCCGTATCGGCTGAGGAGTTTTCATAAACTGATTCACTCATCTCGAACTACAACAAGCCTTTGATCTTTTCTAAATGTAGATCTCTAGAGTGAGCACTGCAGTCTTCAGCTTTGAGGAACCGTTTGTGAAAAAAATGTTTTGCTGTTCAAAGAGCAGGAAGCTCTGATCAGACGTTTTTATACATCATCATATTTTTTATTTTTAGAAACCCTGAACATCTGTAACGTCTCTCTTTATATTTTTGGTAGACACATCTATTGGTTTGCAAGAATTCTCTATGTCAGAATTTGATGCTCAAAACTCAGATGCTTTCATTTTGGATGATGCAGCTTATAGAAATGCTTTATAGACTGTTATGGAATGTGCTAATGTTTTAAGTTGTCATATGTCTCAGCTCACTACAGGAGATGTATTGGGTGAAATGTTCTAGATATCAAAGAAGGCGAGTTGCAGCTTGACAAGAACGAAACGTCTTAAGAAGATGTGCGAAGTTCTGGCGAGAGGAAATGCTGCACAGACCATTCCACCAGACATCACTGCAACATCTGTGGAGAAACAATCAGTTGACATTTGCAAGGCTAATGTTGGCAGCGATGTTCTTCACACCTAACATGTATTGCAGTAAGCAGCTTAGTGCATCGGTATATATCTTATAAGACTAGAACCTGCTAAGTGGTTAGTAGGGTAAGGCTGATAGAACATGAGTCACAGGACCAGGGTATAAAAGAGTTCTGTTGTACTATGATAATGTTCTTAGGCAGTGTTACAGTACCATGCATTGTTCATTTAAGTTCACATGGCTTTGTGTTCTTTTATTTTCCTTTGACCCCTTTACTTAGTTCAACTTATTTACCATATATTGCTTTTCTTTGCTGAAGTTGTAATTGGTTGCAATATAAAATAATGTAGCAGGATGAGCTGTGGCTTCATCATGTGGATTATCTTGGTTAGAGGGATGCCTTATTCACAACAGGCTGCACTGTTTTATATATACTGCCATAACCTCAGTTGAAGGACTTCCGGGTCACCTAGTTAGTGTCTCAGATCATTTTAGCACTAGCCAATCAGCTCGCTTGTGGGCTGCTATAAAGGTGGTGGAAGAGCGCTTTCTCTCACGTAGAGCGCCCGCCCCTTTTTGTGTTGTGTACCTGACTTCCGGTTTGCCACAGGTAAGAATGCTCCTCGCAGTAGCTTAGCCATGCTTGTGGACTGTGGTACTCATTCAAATGGTTTTTAGGTTTCCTCTGGACTCGTTAATGGTGAGGTCTTCTCTTACTAATCCTCCTTTGTAGAGTGCACACGCGCTGTTTTAGTGCGCCTGACTTTTACTTTCATATCAGGTCTGGATGCTCGTTGCTGTCTCTTGTCTATGCTAATGGGCAGAGGCAATCGTTTAAATTGATTTGAAGAGTCATTTTGGATTCCTCAACAGTGATTTTGCCTTACTGCTGATTCTCCTTCGAGTGGAGTGCACATCGCTTCGTTGCACGTCTGACTTCCGCTTCCGTCTCAGAGCGCATGCCTTTTTGCTGCACGCCGAACTTCCGGTTTCGGTTCAGGTATGAACGCTATACACTAATTTTTCTGTGCTCATTGCTTCTGGTACTTATTGTTGCCTGTTATAGTTTGCACTTAGCATTTTGGGTTCCCATTTGAACAACATTGCCCTACTGGTGTCGGTAAGTGGCTCGTTTCCTGTACTTCCTGGTGGTAACCGGGAGTGATAGTGGTTGTTCATCTAACGTTTTGCGACAGGTATGTACTTTCAGAATTCTTTGTGGTATGTACCTTTTGATTGTTCCATTCTGATTACAGAAACTGTGGGTGCTGCAGATGTGTGCATGAACGCTGCTGCTTTGTTTTACTGCTTTGTTTCACTTTGCTTTGCCTTAATTTCGTCTTGCCTTTGCTTGGCTATATTAACTTTGTTTGCTTTTGCTTTGTATGAATATTGCTTTGCATGAGTACTGCTACTTTTGTTTTATTGGTTTGTTTTTTTTCTCTATTGTTAGTGGGTAAATATATGTATTATGCCTCACTGCTATGTTGCATGACTGCTGCTTCGTTGGCGGGTTGCTTTGTTATATTGCTGCTGTGCATGCATTTCTGGCTGAGAACTTGTTTTCCAAATTGTAAATTGTTTCTCTCTTCCTATTTTTCTGGTTGTATGTATTTTTTTTTATATTATTATTACATTTCTAACTCTTGTAGAGCTGTGAGCTAAAGTTGGTGGCAGTGTGACGTGTTGGAGGTTTGTTTCCCTTTTCCATGTGCATGTTGGTCACCCGCTTGTGCCGATTGTCACAGTGAATTATGTGTGGGGGTGTGATTCACGTGTGTTTGGGGTGACTCTTGCTGGGATATTCATCCCTTTCTCTCTTTCAGTCTGCTTAGCCACTGGTAAGCTCCAGCTCCAAGTTGTTGATTGTATATTTTAATGTGAATCATTCTTGCTGTAGTATCTCCTTGATGTTGCAACTATTTTTATAAATACAATTTGAATTACGATTGTGTATGATTGTCTGAGTGAATAAACGTTTGTGTACGAAATCCATGCCTCTTGCCTGGTCAGTGAACAAACCTGGGTGCCTTAGTTAATTTAATAACTAGGGTTGTCTATTTCCTTGGGTGCAATTCCCAAGGTGGCGTAATTGGCTACAGTTGTTAAATCAGGGGATCGGCGGAGTTCGAGCCTGCCCCCTTCACCTCGCCACAATCATAAAAGGACTGCCTCCCATTGTGAGGTTAGCACCCCCAGTACTGTGCAGCAGCTGTGAGCTCTTTGTTTGGGAACAGATGATCCCCGGGACTATATTTCCAAGGACACTTCTTACTTTCAAAGCTCTCCACAATCTTTCCCCTTCTTACGTATCTGATCTTCATGTTCGCTCTCGCTCTCTCAGATCTGCCTCTTCTCTCCATCTTTCTGTGCCTTCTGCTCATCTCTCCACCATGGGACAGAGGGCTTTCTGTTACTCTGCTCCCCGGCTCTGGAACTCTTTACCGCCAGAAATCTGCAACATTGATTCACTGTCTCTCTTTATATACAAACTTAAATCTTACCTCTTTTAATCTTGCTTACCCACCTTAAATACTTCCTGCCCTTTCTCATGCACAGTTTCTCTTGATATTTAATTTTGTCTTGTTGCTGGTATATTGTTTGTTTTGTCTTGTTTCTATGTAACTTTTGTGCAGTGTCCTTGAGTGTTTGAAATTCACTTATTAATAAAATGTATTATTAAAAGAGACAACAAAATACCTAATACACCACAGCCCACCACGCCCAGGACCCAGCAGACAAAAAGGCCAAGGCCATTTGAGCACCAGACAAACAAGGCCCCACAACCGACAACACTCACCCATGGGCCCTGCATATATTAACACTTTGTCTCAGCATTAATAAAATTCAGTTCATGTGGGATCGGAGTGCCACCAGTGCAGAGCTTGCTCAGGAATGGCAGCAGGCAGGTGTGAGTGCATCTGCACGCACAGTGGCCTGGTGTCAAGAAGGGCAGCAAAGAAGCCACTTCTCTCCAAAAACCACATCAGGAACCGATTGATCTTCTGCAAAAAGTATGGCGAATGGACTGCTGAGGACTGGAGCAAAGTCATATTCTCAGATGAAACCTCTTTCTGATTGTTTGGGGCATCTGGAAAAAGGCTCGTCCGGAGAAGAAAAGGTGACGCTACCATCAGTCCTGTGTCATGCCAACAGTAAAGCATCCTGAGACCATTCATGTGTGGGGTTGCTTCTCATCCAAGGGAGTGGGCTCACTCACAACTTTGCCCAGAAACACAGCCATGAATAAAGAATGGTACCAAAACCCCCTCCAACAGCAACTTCTTCCAACAATCCAACAACAGTTTGGTGAAGAACAATGCATTTTCCAGCACGATGGAGCACCGAGCCATAAGGCAAAAGTGAGAACTAAGTGGCTCGGGGACCAAAACGTTGAAATTTTGGGTCCATGGCCTGGAAACTCCCCAGATCTTAATCCCATTGAGAACTTTTGGTCAATCCTCAAGAGGCAGGTGGACAAACAAAAACCCACTAATTCTGACAAACTCCAAGAAGTGATTATGAAAGAATGGGTTGCTATCAGTCAGGATTTGGGCCAGAAGTTGATTGAGAGCAGCCCAGTCGAATTGCAGAGGTCCTGAAAAAGAAGCGCCAACACTGCAAATACTGACTCTTTGCATAAATGTCATGTAATTGTCGATAAAAGCCTCTGAAACGTATGAAGTGCTTGTAATTATATTTCAGTACATCACAGAAACAACTGAAACAAAGATCTAAAAGCAGTTTAGCAGCAAACTTTGTGAAAACTAATATTTGTCATTCTCAAAACTTTTAGACTATAGATCTTCAGTGTTTACTGTAGCATTAAGCTTTAAATACTGTTTGTAGTTTTGTCAAAACTAAGGAGAGAAACAGAAAACTGTGATGAGAAAATTCCTATACTTTTGAGTTGTCCATTTATAGTCTCAGTAACACTACCACTGTATTGCATGAATTTTCTGATAGTATCCTTCACTTAAAACCATTAAAAATATAGATTTTACATCAGTACATCATATTTGATTACTGAAATTAAATACTTGTGCACTCATAATTTTATCAGTGGTTTAGTGGGTGGTCCTCTTCAGTTTATCTTCACGTTCACTCCAGACACAAGGAAACCTCAGATCTTAATTCATGGCACTAATCAAAGATATAGCTAAACACACCGGTGGAATGAGACTGAATTATAATTTGAGAACAAACAAACACTCATGTCAACAAACATGAGCACCAAAACACAAAGTCCAAAAACACACACAGTCACTGGGCACCTTGATTCCTCCAGTAGGTATCTCTTACACTGTAATTGCTATTGTGGGCAGAGCAGTACAATTTTGACAACCAATCTTCTACCAGTGAAACAAACTGACTATGCCACCCTAGAAATTAACTCTAGGGAACAATACTCATAACCTCAAAAAGGGAGCAATTTAAGCACACAGGTCCAGTTCCCTCATATAAAGAAGCAAGAGATGTGGGTGAAATATAAAAATACAAATATTTATTAACACCGATATAATAAAGATATTTTAAAATAGACTCTACAAAGTCAGAACAGCAGGAGACCCACAGTTTAGAAAAATGAAATTACAAAAAGAAGAAATATAGACACTAACCAAATCGAATTTAAATCACAAAAAAAAACAAATGAAAAATGCCAGTAGGGCTGAGGCTTCCAACGGCAGGAAACAAATGGAATCTAGTTTGAGAAAAACACACATCCACACACACACACACACACACACACAAAGTGCACTCAGATCACACTGCCACACTCGAAATGGTGTACAACCCACAATGAAGAACCACCACCCAAGGGGGAACATCGATTCACGCGTGGGACCCCAACTCCTGCAATAAACCAAAAAAACAAGAAATAAATTAACTCAGCATACGCTATAAACAACTATTAGGAACTACTAGTAGATAACCCCAGACAGGAATACCATGTAAGACTAGACAAAAAGTTCAAATAAATTCCAACAGACGTACAAAGCAACATAGAATCAGATGGAAACCATATACAAAGCAAGCAACATTAATAGAGGAAAAATCACAATAATTGGGTATAAATATATAATGCGATGACCAAGAAAAACAAAACGTTACTCACACAAAAGTATGAACAAAAGAAACCCTCCCCAAAAAAGCAAAATAAATAAAAAAGAAAGAGAAGGACAGAACAAGTGTCTTCTTTTAATACAATGAAATCGTCGTATTCTCCACACTGATACACAAAGTAAAACAGCCACCAAACACAATAGGAACCAGATGAACAGTCCCCTTTTAATAACAATGATGGCGTCTGCACGATGGCATCCACGGCAGAACCACAGGATTGAGAGCAGAACTTTAACAGCACAAAGCAGAAGACAGCAGTAAACATGATATCGAATGGAATCGAATGAGATGAAACGAGAAACCTATAACGAACACAAAAAGACTTTATTTATCATAATACGCTTCCTTCACAAATCATAATTACATTTAAAACACTTACCGTCAGGGTATCGCACCGAATAAGATGTACAGGCACAGATCTATCGAACAGCCCACCGATGGAGCTCAATGGAAGACACACCGAGTCAGCATGCAGCAGTGTTTGCCACACATCAACACTAGCACA
Organism: Clarias magur; assembly: GCA_013621035.1. NCBI lineage: Eukaryota > Metazoa > Chordata > Actinopteri > Siluriformes > Clariidae > Clarias > Clarias magur. The sequence continues at coordinate 77,299 of QNUK01000397.1, read as the reverse complement.
ATAGGAATGTATACAAATGCCCATGCACATACCTGAGAGGCGATCAGTCACTAGATCCACTAACAGCGCTGGAAACACACTGACCCCCAGCCAAAACTCTATAAATTTACAAACAAACGCTTTAAAAAACACAACCAGTTTAAAATCACCACCTGTTACAGCACAGCGCGCTTACCTCTAACCACCAAAAACACGGGCAGAAAAGGGGAAAGTCATCCCGTGACAAGGACGTGACTCATCCCGAGCAACAACCAATCAGCACTTATATTAAGGATACTGATCGCGGATAGGCAAATCCAGCTGTCAATCTAAAGATACGGATCACTGATAGGCAGATTCAGTTGTCAATCACCTAATTTCCTAAGATTCCACCCCCAGTTTCTGCAACGTCGCCCCGACAGTGATCTAAAGGCAGCCCACCCAACACTCAGTTCCAATACCGAAACATGATACCAATTGTAGTACCAACGATACTAGACTCTGAACCAGCACCTACTGCTCAAGGTGGATCCTGGCCTTTAGCAGAGATCGGTGCACATGCTTTACTTTATCCAAATCTGTGGTGGGAGTGATGGTATAAACTGACCCACCCTCTTTAGGCACCTGCAGGACCTGGTAGGTCACTGAGCTCCACAGGTCCTCGATTTTATGTCTACCCCTCACGGAGGTATACCAGCTGACCCTCCTTCAGTGATACTTCCTTTACCAGCAGGTCGTGCCGGGCCTTTTGCCGATCAGCTGTGGCACCCAACCATTCACGGGCACCCTCGAAAGCAACTTGCAACCAACCCTGCTGCTCCAGAATCCACCCAATGGCTCTTGAACTCTGCCCAACAGGAAATCAACAGGAAGTCAGGGCTACTGCCCAAACATTAAAAAGTGCGGAGATTCCCCAGTTGACTGATGTGGGGTAGTGTTATACGCAAAGAGTACCTGGGGGAGACAGAGCAGCCAATCACTCAAGCGGCAAGGTGCACAACTAGTCATACAACTTCCTATTAAAGCGTTCGCGTTGACCATTTCCAGCCGGGTGATATGGGTTGATATAAGGCCGGACCTTGAGGGCTCAAGCACAGTAAAGTCCAAAGCCATAATTTCATTGGGACGGGCAGCCAACAAGTGTCCCATAAAACTACCCAAGGCAGTAGGGACACCTTTAACACACTGGCACCGCTCACACTCCTGGCACCAGCGGGCAATATCCACAGACATCCCTGGTATAGCACTGTTGCCGCATGAGCTGGGATGTATGCTCCACCCCCTGTTGCCCATGCTGTTGGTGAAGCTGGGTCAAGACTTCGTGTTTCATGACCGCTGGTAATAACACCTGGAAGACCTCCTCCCCACCATCTGGGCGAAACAGCCACCGATAGAGCACACCATCAGTCTCAACCAAGCAGTCCCACTGCCAAAGCAGAATAACTGCAGACTTTGAGAGTTTCTTACAAACAACGCTCCTATGGCAGGGTCTGTTACCTGCTGAGCACTCATATCGCTGATAGAGGAACAAGGAAACTAGGTAACCCAATTTTTCTGGGCTACCTGTTCAACTCTGGCAGCTTGATGTAATGCCCCAGCAACAGCCACTCCTGGACACGACTCTTGCACGTCTCCTGTACCCAAAAAGATTTGTCATGACAAGGCATTCCGATTGCTTTTACCTGATCTATATTTGATCTCAAAGCCCAATGTTTCTCCATGGCACCCAACTTTGCGGAAGCCAGGTAGGGGGTTATTATAAGTGAATATCACACATTTCTGCCCCTGCAGGTACTCCCTAAATTTTCAGTCATGGCTCTTGAGCACTAAAAACTCCAGTTTGATAGAACTGTAGTTACATGTATTGCGCTCAGTGGGCCTAAGACTGCTCCTGTGAAAGAACTGCCCCTAGTCCCCTGTGACTAGCATCTACTTCTAAAATAAATGGTAGTGAGAAGTCAGCATAGGCAAGCACTGGAGCTGTGGTCAATTTACCCTTCAACCCCTCAAAGCCACACTGACATTCCACACACCAGGCTTCAGCAAACTCCTGAGCACTTCGGTTTACATGTCTTGGGTTTGTTAGCTGGGCCACCAACCTGTGAAGAGGGGCAGGTGGCCCAGCAACTTGGCAAACCCCTCCACAAAGCGCCGGTAGGAGCTAGCAAACCCCAAAAAGGAGCACAACTCTGAAACACTAGTAGGCCAAGGCCAGTGTGCCACTGCCTCCATTTTACCTGGGTCAGTAGAAACACCCTCAGAAGAGATGACATGCCCCAAATAATGGCCTTCCTTTTTGAAGAAGGCACACTTGAACAATTTGGCCTTCAGGCCTTCTTTTTGCAAATGGCTCAAGACAACCTCCATCAGAGCACGATGTTGATCTTGGAGGAGGGAAAAACAATAATATCATCCAGATACAAGAGGAGGGACTGGCACTGCTGCTGTGCTGATTTGGCACAGGTCCAGGGTAGAAAAGCAACGGGCCCGAGACAGCGAATCCAAAGTGTCCTCAATACGTGGTAGAGGGAATGCATCCTTCCTAGTTTTTTTAATTTAAGCGACGGTAGTCTACACACATCCACATCCTTCTTTTTGACCAACACAATGGGTGAAGTATAAGGACTGCAGCTCTCTCTTATTATCTGAGTTTCCAATAACTGATTAATATGTGCCTTTTACCACCTCATATTCTGATGGAGGAATGAGTCTGAACTGCTGCTTGACAGGATCCAACAGAGGGATATCATGGGAGATCAGGTTCGTGCACCCAGGTCTCCATCGTGTATGGAGAACACAAGTAAATACTTCCCAAACAATGCTCTAACCTTACTCTGTTCCTCCTCTGACAACACAAAGATCTAACATGTCTATCTGTTCCTGCACAATAGAAGAATCCTGCACAACCTGTGCACTTACCTTAGCTGTAATGGTATTAACTTCTGTAATTTCTGGGAGCAAACTAACCACATCAACCTGGTTCACCGTTCACCAATTATAGTGCTAGCATACAGCACTACATCCAAAGTACCAACATTGACTACTGGCACATAAACGGTACCACTGTGCACCCCGAACAGAGCAGGAGAGGCCAACAAACCTGCTGGTAGACCCGAAGTAATTGGTTCAAACAGTACAGACCCACTCGAGTATTGAACAAAGCAGGTTGCAGCGACAAACTTCATGGTGCCACCCATGATGCGACATGCCCGACTTCCACGCACTTTAACTCTCCCCTCACGATCTACCGCTGGCTAGACGTCGATTTGGTGGTAATGTTGTAATGCCTAGAAAACAAAACTAGAGGCCTGTAACACCACCGGTAAATCAAAAAGATGAGATGTTCATGCCCAACACCCCAGGACCTTGTGCACACACACTACTAGGAGGATCTCTGACTACCATCACGCTACAGCCTACAAAGTTCCACATCCAATTCCAGATACCCAATATACGGAATCGCAAGGCCGTTTGCAGCTCGAATCTGTAGCCAATTACACGATCTAAGCCACTCCTGACCCCACAACCCAAAATTAGTAATAAAACAACTCTCTGTAATGGTGGACACCATGGAACCATTATCAACCAGGCAAGGCACTTGAGCACCACCCATAGATACCACAAGCTGTGGACAAGTTGACATGAAGCGGGACATAAAATCCGAACAAGTAAAATTTATTGAGCCTATCCCTTACCCGACCAAGTTGCGGCCTTGCAACTCTATGGGAGCTAGTTTTCCGACGGCTGCATGAATGATGACTGTTCACCCCTCATTAAAGCTGGATCCACACGAGCCGGCGGTGGGCGTACAGATATCCACTCCCCGTCGCAATCTCTAGCAAAATGGCCAGGTTTCTGACGTCTGCAAATTAAATTAGCCCTAGATGGTCGTGAATGCAACTGAGGGTACAGAGACATCAGCACATTGGTAGTAGCAGCCGTGGTGGTTCGGCAATGTCAGAAATGAGTGAACTTTGGGATATGCTGCAACAAGTAAATCAGTTAACTCAAAGTATGGCTCAGATTCAAAACCCCATATTGAATAACATAAGCAGACTGCGACCGCGCACCCTCCAGCCCCCCCCCCCCCCCCCCCCCCGGGCATACCCTCCCATTCCCAACGAAGGGCTTCACTGTGGACATCAAATAAAGAACCGTGGGATGACGACACACAACTGCTTAAGTTCACGTTGAAGAGCATAATCATTAACATATTCGAAAAACTGATCACTTAGCAAAACTTCACCATTAGGGATACCATGAGGGGACTGATTTTTTACTTTTTTCCGAAGACTCAACAGGGCCAAAGAAAACGCTACCAAAGTTTCCCCTGTTGTCGTCTGGAAAAAATGCTTCTTGAAGCGCAACATAAGACTTTGTGCAACCATATAATTCACGCAACACCTGAATAATTTGTTTTGGGTCCTCCCTCTCGTTCACTGACCGATAACGAATCTCTTCCCTCACCTCACCCTCCAGATGATTGACCAAAAAAATGCCTGATCAGCCGTAGACAGACGGCGAAGCCGTATACAAGCCTGAGCCTCCTCCACCCACTCGTCGATGCCAATGCCCGACCGACCACTGAACTTTGGAGACTTACGATCCCGAGGAACAAAAACAAACCATTGTGCTGCCGATGCATCAGCACCAATGAGTGGGGGATCTGCAGAGGTGGAAAGAGTAAAAAAATTTTGTACTCAAGTAAAAGTACTGTTACTTCAGTAAAATTTTACTGAAGTACAAGTAAAGTTACCATTATAAAAAATGTAACTAACACACACACACACACACACACACACACACACACACATGATTCAGGGTGGACCCAGGCCAAAATAATAAATTAAATGGTATTTATATTAAATAGCTAAATTACCTGCAAAAAAAACACAAAGAAAAACACAAGTACCTTCCCTGACTGCCTAAACCAAAAATAGTGAATAAATTCCCTCTTTCCAAAATAAATGGCATCCACGCCCCTACTACTGTTTGTGGTGATTGCACAAAAATACAGTGAAATTATCTACAAATATATACAAAGACCAACCAAAGCAATAATCAAAGACAATGGGAGGCAAAAAGTCACAACCACATATCAAAATGCCAATCTCTTTCCTCTTTCCTGCGTCTCTCTCCGGTTTATATATGGTGGCGCTGGTTGATGATGTCACTCTCCGGACGGAAGCGACCGTGTGGAAGGTCAGGTAGATGCCGAAGTGGGGACAGTCAGAAAACCTGGAGTGGAGTCTGGAGCGGCGCGCGACCAGGACACAATACACATAAGCATCTATACAAAACATAATATTTTTTGCATTTTCATTCATTTGTTTTACTCAGTAGCGCATATGATTTAAAATGTAGCGAATTACAATACTTACTTACTAAAACATACTAAAGTAAAAGTAAAATTAGATTTTAAAGATTTTAAAACTATTTTAAAAAGCACTTTTACTGTGGAAATTGCTAAAGCCAGGTTGAACAGGGTTAAGATTCTTCATAAGAGTGTATTACGAGAATGTTACAGCTTGAAGATTTACTTATTTGTACTACTATGTAAGGCAAAGTAAGTAAAAATTATCTAATTGCTAAATAAATTTGTTCCCTTTCAAAAGCTACACTCGATGCTGCGCTTGAAAGCACTATGGGAAAAGGTCTCCACTGACCGGTTGTTGAAGCATGTGTGTCAAACACGCCAAAAACTCGGTCCGTACAACCTCAGTCAGGTGACGTCATCTGACCAGGTAAACCTGGAAGTTATAAATAGGTCTTTTGTCTTCAAGGCTGTATTGTGTTTGCGTGTGTGTATAGCGAAACTAATGGCCGAGTTCAGGAAGAGATGCTTACCTCCGTGCGGGAGGCTTCTCTCCGATGATGATTGTCATGCTCTTTGTTTTGAGTGGCTGGGTGAAGATCATGCTTTCGGCGGACTCGTGGGACAATGTGAGCACTGTGATCTGCTTCCAGTCAAAGTGCTTTGCGCCCGGCTCGCATTCTTTAAAGTTGATCTGGCGGAAGCACGTGAGACGAATTTACCCTTTTCTCTCACGCTCTCCCCGGGTGAGGAAATTCCCGTGTCTGCTTCTGAAGCGCATCTCGACTTTGCTGGAGCCACATTCTTTAACTGTTGTTGTGTTGCACAAATGTGCAAGCTGAATCGAATTAAGTGGGGACCTGTACTTTGCTGGTATGTTGGCAATAGTCCAGTTAACAGCGCAAATCTTATGTTTCCCTCTTGATGTTCCCAGTGGGTTAGCCATTTCAAACTCATCAATGTACAAGCGAGAGCAACTGTAAACTCATCAGTACATAGAAGGTGATATTTTCTAAGACAACTGCCATCTCTACAAGTGTTGTACTCATATTGGACATTAGTTGTCTGTTACATAGCCTTCTCTAAAATGTCACGCTTGCTTAACAATTTCTGAAGCATCTGCAATAAAGGAACATATGCAACAGCTTTTATGCCTTTCTTCACTACATATTCAATTGGCATTACCAGTGGAAACTCACGCAAAACTTGCTCTTCTTTTGATTGTTGCAAGACATCCGTCTTTGCCACGGCATAGAATGATAATATTGCTTTCTGTCACAATCTCAACCACTTTTTTTTACTGATTCACCAATGTCTGTATAATAATTTTGTAGAACAGCTTTCACCTTATTGTACAAAAGTGGCTGGGACAACTCCACTAACTGACAAAGTTGCTGACTAACTTCCTGGACAGACTTTTCTGGTATGGGTAAGATTGTTTGCATCTTTAAAAACAAAGCTGCTAAGTTATGCTCCAACAGGTTTCCTTAGTTCTGAGAATCTGCCTCTGATGTTTCTTCAGAAAGTTTATTCAAGTCTTCATTATCAGGAACCATCTCTTCTTGAGGAATACAACTGCCCCTGCTTTCATTTTCTGGTCCAGTGCGAACTATTAACTCTGGTTTAAACATCCTCCAATTGTGTTCTCTGTGCACCTTACTTTTATGTGCATTGACTTTTATGTGCATTTTTACTGCTCTCAAAAGTGCAGCCCATGAATGGACACTGAACTTTGTGGTTATCTCGAAGGTGTCTGCTACGGAGGTGTGTAAAATACTCTGTCTCTTGGCATGGTTTGATGAATTCACATAACCAACAACAAAACTTAACTTCTGTCTCCCGGACGTATTGCTTAGGCTGAACTGCTGAATGAAACAGGAACAGGTGAGTTTCAAGAGTACCAAATGATTTGAATGTGCACAAACATTCCTGGTGTGGACAGAGGAATGGCTCACGTCTTGCATAGCTAACATGCTTCAGTCTGTAATGTTTATCAGTCACAATACTTGCATTTCCAAATCATATCTTTTCCCTCACTACACTCCTTATGAGCTCAATCAGTTCACTAAAGTTAAATATTAAATTATATACAAATGTTACTGACTTTATGCATGCATGGTCTCCGTCCAGATACGGTGAGGCTAATATCAGAACTTGTGACACAAGCGTTAGCTAATTTGTCATAATAAACATTATGTCTTTTAATGAATTGTTTTTTTCTCCAAAAAAAAAAAAACGTAGCTCGATGGTCTTTTACCTAACTTTTGTTAACTACCCAAAGTGAAGACAAGGAATTAAGAGGGAAAATTTTTACCTTTACTGGGCACCTCTGCATTCCAGAAGTTGTTCCAGAAGCTGTTCCAGAAGTTTCCTGGTGGGCGTGGTTGAGAGTTTAAATTGGACAATAAAATCTTCTCTGCCAGGCGAGTGTCACCGGTTGCCAATGGCAAGAGACTTAAATCAATTGACATTTTGATTAAACCCAAAACTCGTTGTTGCATGTACAAAGTCTTTAAAAATGTTGTATGTACTTAAAAAATTAAGAAATAAGTGGGATACAATCTCAATTTACTTGAATTAAAACTAAATGTGGGGTTACAGTGCACACTGACAAATGTACTAATACCTAGTTTAAGGACCATGGTATCCTTTGCAAATTTGCCTGACCCAAAGCCCACAGAGAATCTATAAGGTATTGCAAAGAGGAAGAGATGAGACACCAGAACCAACAACGCAGAAGAGTTGAAGGCCGCTATCAGAGCAACCTGGGCTTCCATAACACCTCAACAGTGACACAGACTGATCGGCTTTATTTATTATGTTTTACACAACATCTTAACTTCATTGGAATTGGGGATTGTAAGAAACCCTGTCAGCTGTCCAACTACAGGCTGATATCAAACCTCCCCGTTATCTCTAAAATCCTAGAAAAGGTAGTAGCACAGCAGCTATGTTCATATTTGCATAGGAATATCATACATTGAATGTACGGTATCAGTCAGGTTTTAGGACTCATTACCGCACAGAGACAGTGGTTTTTAAAGTGGTAAATTACCTCCTACTGGCTTCTGATCAGGGTCGCATCTCTTTGCTTGTGTTACATGGGCAACATAATTTGTGAGTATGATATTAGTTTTCACTTTTATGCTGATACACACAATTATACAGCAAAGCTAGATGAGAAAAGCCAGCATAATAAAGTTGACCAATATGTGTAAGACATAAAAGACTGGTTGCTTATTAACTTCCTTCTGCTTAATCCTGACAAGATAGAAGTTCTGGTGCTTGGACCACATGCAGCTAAAAGTAAGCTTTCAGATCATACTATATAGTACCTCTGGTTGGGTTTCCTGTTTCATCATGTAAAACAGTAAAAAGCCTTGGTGTGATTATAGATTTCAATCTTTCATTCCATGCAGAAGCTCATGTAGATTATATTACCAGAAAAGAATTAATTCATCTCCGAAATATTGCCAAGATAAGAAATATATTGTCACTAAATGATTCAGAAAAACTATGCTTTTATCACATATTGTGTATTTGTTCAACTAGGTGCATAAACAAGCTTCAGTTTCTCCCGAATGCAGCAGCGAGAGTCCTCACTAGAACTAGAAGATACGAGCATATCTTATCTTCACTTCATTGGCTCCCAGTGAAATTTCTCATAGATTTAAAAATTGTACTATTGACATATAAATCATTAAATGGTCTTCCGCAGTATCTGAGTGAACTGCTAGTGTCTTACGATCCGCCACGCCTACTTTGATCAAATGATGCAGGCTGCTTGTCAGTACCATGTACAGTGGAACCTCGAATTGCGAGTAACGTGGTTTACGAGTGTTCTGCAAACCGAGCAAAGATTTTTAATTTAGCAAGTACAGTGGAAACTTGGATTACGAGCATAATTTGTTTCAGAAGAGGGCTCGTATTCCAAAAACACTCGTAAACCAAACAGACTTTTCCTATAAGAAATAATGAAAACTCAAATTATTCATTCTACAGCCCAAAACAATAAATACATAAAAATAATTAATTCAACATATAAAGTAAAAATAAAACAAATTAACCTGCACTTGACATTTTAAAAGTGTAAAAATAAATGCAGACAGATAAGTGTTTTGGTTTGTGCGCGCAGGCGCCGTGTCTTAAACAGTAAAACTCCTCCTCAATCCCTCGCTTTTTAAGTTTCACAACTAACATACACAATGCAAACACTGTTTTAACGGGGAAAAAAAGAAATCTCTGTAATGACACTCGCGTGAGCAGACTCACGGAATCACTGCTGTAAAGTAAAAAAAAAAAAAATCAACAAATGAACCAGCAACTTACCTTTGAAAAGAATCGCGACAGAGCTGAGTTTTCTGTGTAAATAAAGCGCGTGTGTGCAGCCGGCGAGAGTGCAATATATATATATATATATATTATATATATATATATATATATATATATATATTATATATTACTGCATATATTAAAGGTTCCACTGTATTATGAAAATTACAGCAGGGGGGCGGAGCTTTTTCTTACAAAGCCCCAAAGTTATGGAATAGTTTTCCAATTAATGTTCGGGACTCAGACACAGTCTCAGTGTTTAAGTCTAGGCTTAAAACGTATTTATTTAGCGCAGCATTTTTGTAAATAGATGAGCCTTAGGTAAAGGAGCAGATCTGAGGGACTCGTGGACGTAGAGTATTCTGGTGAACTGGTATGTTTAGATGCTGTCCTCCTCACTCTTGTTGATGTTGAAGCGATACTACTTTACATCTCAGTTCCTCCTCATGTCTTTGTTTATCTTTCTGGCTCTCCCTTTTTTGTTATACTGTCATAGTTAGTCCCTGCTTGCACTCTGCACTAAATATACATTCAGCTTATACATTATGTGACTGTGATCATATACCTAACTGTTATCACTCCTTCGCTCTTCACTTCTTCTCTCTTTCCTCTTTGTCAAGCTACACATGCTGCTCCTGAGCTGCCAGTGTTCCAGACCCCCTTTTCCCCTTTGGAACTGTTTGACCCATCCCCACTTTCACTGATGTTGCCTGGGTTTAATTGCTGGTCAGGGAGCAACTGCAGTCACTGGGTGATGCACAAGCTGGTGCATTATTACTGGGCTCAAGCCCTGATAAATTGGCAGAGTTTAATTAAGAAGGACATTGGGCATAAAAAAAAAAATACTATAACCCATCATTGAACCATTTATACCAAACTCTTTGATTTCCGCAAATTTACTTACTACAAAAATTGGATACCAAGCTTTTATAGGTTTCTCATTTGTCCTACAGGAATTCTATACAGTTCGTTTTTCTTAATTGTTCTGACAATTTTATATTGGTTCACAATCTTGCTATAACCCGCATACTCAGTGATGAAAATTTCTTCTGGAGTTCATCTGTCTGCCTCTGAAACTGGTCTCATGTTGGTATAACTGGTCTGTATCTTGTTTTTCTCTGTTGTCACAATCATCAGCAGACACAACAGAGCCATCCTGTAACAACTGCTCACTGAGGATATCAAGTTATTAAAACTGTATGAGCTATCTATATAAAATGAAGTCATTTTAATATGGTTTCATAAAATAGCTGAAGTAGTCTTCTTTGTGTGTGTGTGTGTGTGTGTGTGTGTGTGTGTGTGTGTGTGTGTCGGGGACGGACGTGGACAAGGAAACGACCCAATAGCAGAATTAGATGCTTTAGAATAGCCTTTTATTTATGCACCAGGGAAAAAATGAACAAAGGCTGGGAGAGCAGAGTGTGTGTGTATGCACGTATGTACGTAAGTGTGTGTGTGTGTGTGTGTGTGTGTGTGTGTGTGTGAGAGAGTTTAGGTGTGTGTGTGTGTGTTAGTGTATGTACGAATGTATGTGTGTTTATGTTTATTTGTCTGTGCGCGTGTAACGGTCCAGCAGGGGTATGTCCTAGAGCGCACGCGGTGATGACGTCAGGGAATCCTCCGCGAAGTAGCGCGTGCGAGAGTATCCTCGGAGATAGTCCGGCGAATTATTTTTCTTTTCTTTCCTCGGCGCTGTTTCGCTGCGCGAACTGAGAGCGGATGTCCGAGTCTTTTGTTCTGCCTTTGCTGGGGTGCCGGAGGCTGGTGAATAACGCGAGCGTCGTACCGGGAGGGCAGAAGTGTGGAACGCCGAAGAGTTGACTCGGATCCGAGGTGAGTGCCGCTGAACGGAGATGAGAGCACAAACGAATCCGGGGCGATAGCTAAAATCGAAATCCAAAAACACAGTCCGGGTCATACACGATGATCAGTCTAAAAAACGAGCGAGGTACCAAGGGCGAAGACGAGAGAATAAATCCAGATAGGGTAAGCAGGGGTCGGCAACGAGAAAGAATACGATGACTTAGATTAGCAAGGAAAGCACGGGGCACACGAGCGAGACACTGCGGCGCTGAGTAACACACTCGGCGCGCTTATAAAGCCAAGGGTTGATTGCTTGATTCGATACAGGTGTGCTGTGATTAAGAGCGGAGCGCGTAAGGAAGAACTCCGAAATGGGTTATGACTCATGAGTTTGGCTAACTCGTGACAGTACCCCCCCTCCTAGGGACGCCACCTGGCGTTCTGGCTGGTGCGTTGGGGTGTCGCCGGTGGAAGTCAGCAATAAGGGCCGGGTCCAAAATGAATCTAGAAGGAATCCAGCTTCTTTCTTCTGGGCCATAACCTTCCCAGTCTACAAGATATTGGAGACCTCTGCCTCGGCGTCGGGACTTCAAAAGCTTATGCACCGTAAAGGCTTCACTTCCATCGATAATTCGGGGAGGAGGAGCTGGGTGGGTGGGTGGACTCAGTGGGCAAGAAACCAGAGGTTTTATTTGGGAGACATGGAAGGAGGGATTTACTCGACGCATGGTAGACGGCAGGAGAAGTCTAACAGTACAGGGGTTGATGATCTTGGTGATAGTGAATGGACCAATAAACCTGGGAGATAGCTTGCGGGAGGTCGTCTTGAGGTGAATGTAGCGAGAGGACAACATGACTCTTTGGCCCACGCGGTATATCGGTGCCCTGGAGCGGCGTCGGTCGGCTTGTTGCTTAAAGGCCGAAACGGCTCGACGGATCCTAGACCTCGCATTCAGCCACGTCCTCCTGCAACGACGAATGAAAGCTCGGGCAGACGGGACTGAGACTTCTGTCTTCTGAGAGGGAAACAGCGGAGGCTGGTAACCGAGGCAACACTGGAAGGGGGAGAGACCCGTGGCCGATGTGGGCAGGGAATTATGGGCATACTCAACCCATGGGAGCGTCCGGCTCCAGGAATGGGCGTCCTTGGAGGTCATGCACCGGATGGCCATCTCCAGGTCTTGATTGGTCCTCTCCGCCTGGCCATTTGTCTGCGGGTGGTAACCTGAGGATAGGCTGGAGGTAGCTCCGATTAGCTTACAGAAGGCAGACCAGAATTGGGCGGTGAATTGGGGACCCCGGTCTGATATGATGTCCGTCGGGAGCCCATGCAGCCGGAAAACGTGGGTGATTAAGAGTTCGGCAGTTTCCTTGGCTGTAGGAAGGCCAGATAAGGGTACGAAGTGGGCAGCCTTGGAAAGGCACAAGGTTGGTGCTGGGGTGATGCACAAGCTGGTGCATTATTACTGGGCTCAAGCCCTGATAAATTGGCAGAGTTTAATTAAGAAGGACATTGGGCATAAAAAAAAAATACTATAACCAATCATTGAACCATTTATACCAAACTCTTTGATTTCCGCAGATTTACTTACTACAAAAATTGGATACCAAGCTTTTATAGGTTTCTCATTTGTCCTACAGGAATTCTATACAGTTCGTTTTTCTTAATTGTTCTGACAATTTTATATTGGTTCACAATCTTGCTATAACCCGCATACTCAGTGATGAAAATTTCTTCTGGAGTTCATCTGTCTGCCTCTGAAACTGGTCTCATGTTGGTATAACTGGTCTGTATCTTGTTTTTCTCTGTTGTCACAATCATCAGCAGACACAACAGAGCCATCCTGTAACAACTGCTCACTGAGGATATCAAGTTATTAAAACTGTATGAGCTATCTATATAAAATGAAGTCATTTTAATATGGTTTCATAAAATAGCTGAAGTAGTCTTCTTTGTGTGTGTGTGTGTGTGTGTGTGTGTGTGTGTGTGTGTGTGTGTCGGGGACGGACGTGGACAAGGAAACGACCCAATAGCAGAATTAGATGCTTTAGAATAGCCTTTTATTTATGCACCAGGGAAAAAATGAACAAAGGCTGGGAGAGCAGAGTGTGTGTGTATGCACGTATGTACGTAAGTGTGTGTGTGTGTGTGTGTGTGTGTGTGTGTGTGTGTGTGTGTGTGTGTGAGAGAGTTTAGGTGTGTGTGTGTGTGTTAGTGTATGTACGAATGTATGTGTGTTTATGTTTATTTATGATCGACCACCGTGAGAATGCAAGTATTCCCCTCTGAGTTGGGCAGTCCGGTGACAAAGTCGACGGCGATGTGGGACCAGGGCCTGTGAGGGATTGGAAGAAGTCTAAGGGAACCAGCGGGGGGTTTGTTGCTAGTTTTATTCCTGGCACAAGAGTCACATGCACTCACGAAGCGGCGTGTGTCTTCTTTTACGGTAGGCCACCAAAAGCGCTGCTGGACCAGGGCTAACGTCCGTGAGGTGCCCGGGTGGCAGGCTAATCTGGAGTTATGTCCCCACTGTAGCACGTGGGATCGTTCTGCTTCAGGGACAAAAAGTCTGCCTGGCGGTACCCCAGGGGGACTGGGTTGCTGATGAAGAGCATGCTTGACCCGTGACTCAACCTCCAGTAAGGCCGCTCCTACCAGGCATTGGGGCGGTAAGATTGTGGCGTCAGGTGCTGGATCATGGGGTGGAGAGAACTGCCGAGATAGCGCATCTGGTTTGGCGTTTTTCGACCCCGGGCGATAAGACAGGGCGAAATTAAAGCGCGAGAAGAACAGAGACCACCTTGCTTGCCGGGAGTTCAGCCGCTTGGCCGTCCGGAGGTACTCCAGGTTCTTGTGATCCGTCCAGACTAGAAAAGGGGTTTTGGAACCCTCAAGCCAATGTCTCCATTCCTCCAGAGCGAGCTTGACCGCCAGTAATTCTCGATCACCGATGTCATAATTCCTCTCAGCGGAAGAGAGTCGATGAGAGAAGAAGCAACATGGGTGCAGCTTATCATCCTTAGGGAATCTTTGTGATAAGATTGCTCCAACTCCGGTGTCCGAGGCATCCACTTCGACCACAAATTGAAGAGAACGGTCTGGCTGAAGAAGGATAGGGGCTGAGGTGAAACGCCTCTTTAGATCAAGGAAGGTCCTAGCCGCCTGTTCTGACCACATGAACGGAGTCTTGGATGATGTCAAAGAGATTAGTGGGGCAGCCACCAAGCTGTAGTTGCGGATGAACCGCCTGTAAAAATTGGCGAAACCCAGAAAGCGTTGAAGCTCCTTACGGGTTGTTGGGACAGGCCAGTCTGTGATGGCTTTCAGCTTGACAGGGTCCATCTGAATCTTGGATGGGGCTACAATAAAACCCAGGAAAGAGACTGTGCTACTGTGGAACTCACACTTCTCAGCTTTTACATAGAGCTGATTCTCGAGGAGCCTCTGAAGTACCTGGCGTACATGCATCTTATGTTCTTCGATTGAGCGTGAGAAGATGAGGATGTCATCTAGGTATACAAAGACAAAGATGTTGGTAAAATCCCTGAGGACGTCGTTGACGAGGGCTTGAAACACGCCTGGGGCGTTGGCCAACCCGAAGGGCATGACCAGATACTCGTAGTGGCCTGACGGAGTGTTGAATGCGGTCTTCCACTCGTCCCCTTCCCTGATTCTGACCAGGTGATAAGCACAACGCAGATCCAGTTTCGTAAAAACTTGGGCCCCCTGCAGGAGGTCGAAGGCAGTGGACATCAGGGGCAGAGGGTAGCGGTTCTTGATGGTAATGTCATTCAACCCTCTGTAATCAATGCAGGGACGTAGGGTACCGTCTTTCTTGGCCACGAAGAAGAAGCCTGCCCCAGCGGGTGATGATGACGGCCTTATGATGCCCGCGGCTAATCCCTCCGAAATATACTTATCCATGACCTCCCTTTCCTGGGGAGAGAGTGAAAAGAGGCGTCCTCGGGGTGGAGCTGTGCCGGGTAGAAGGTCGATTCCACAATCATAGGGACGATGAGGAGGGAGAGAAATGGCCCGCGATTTGCTGAACACGGCCTTGAGATCAATATAATCGTGTGGAACCCCAGAGAGATCCGGGAACTCATCGCTGGCTGCTGAGGCGAGGGTAGGGCAGAGAGCAGACTTCAAGCAGGAGGCCAGACAGAGAGAGCTCCAAACCAGGATGGTGTTCCTTTGCCAGTCTATGTGTGGGTTGTGGCGGGTAAGCCATGGGCGCCCGAGAACCAGCTGAGAGTGAGCTTGATGCATGATGAGGAAGGAGATCTCTTCTGTGTGATTGCCCGAGGTCCTCAGAGTAATAGGAATGGTTCGATGGGTGATAGGCGGGAGCGGGATTCCATCCAGAGCGTGGACAGATAAAGGAGCCTTCAAGGGAACAGTAGGAATGCGCAGTTCCTTGACTTTCGTGTCACTGATCATGTTCTGGTCGGACCCAGAATCAACGAGAGCCTGGGCCACATGGAACTGACTCCGGAGAAGAAGTGTGACAGGCAGGGGGGGACGACCTCTAGGCAGCAGCTCTTGGGCGCCCCCCTCCAGTGTGCCTAGGTTCACTGGGGGGGGTCTGGCTTTTAACGGGCACTGTAACCGCAAATGCCCGACCTGGCCACAGTAAAGGCATGCTCCGGCCCGAACCCATCGCTGTCGCTCCTCCGGTGAGATCTGGGTGCGCCCGACCTGCATTGGTTCAGCCGGGGGGCTGGCTTGCCTGACCGGAGCAGAAGAGGAGCTGGCTTGGAGACGGGGTTGGTTCGAGAGGCGATACCGTTCTCTAAGGCGCGAGTCTATCCGGCCCGCAAGGTCCATCAGAGCGTTCAAGTCTTCGGGGACCTGCTGGGATGTTAGCTGGTCCTTGACCGACTCAGAGAGCCCGTTCATGAAGGTGTCATACAGGGCCTGGGTGTCCCACTGAGTGGCAGCTGCCAGGGTTCGGAACTCGATGGCGTAGTCATAGGCAGACCGGGGACCCTGACGCAGTTCCAGTAGTTTTCTGGCAGCCTCCCTCCCAACATGGGAGCGGTCGAACACTCTCCTCATCTCCTCAGTGAAAGAGTTGAAGGTGACACAGCAGGGGTCGTTAGCGTCCCAGACGGCAGTTCCCCATTCGCGGGCTCGCCCTATGAGGAGGGTTATGATATATGCCACTTTGGAGCGTTCAGTAGGGAAGGTCGAAGGCTGGAGTTCGAGCAACAGAGAACATTGTGATAAAAATGAGCGGCAGGTACCAGGATTTCCGTCATAGGGCTGGGGATTGGGCAGGCGAGGTTCATGCCGAGCTGGGGTGTGAGAGCAGATGGGAGTGCGGAGCAGACCTGTTGAAACTGAGTCGATAACTGGGATAGCGACTGGGATATCTGCAGTAGGCTCTGCTGCTGAGAATTAAGGATTGCACCCTGTTGGGCCACAGTTTGGCACAATTTGGCCTCCGACTGACTAGTGGCGCGGAGTTGGAACTTGGTTCGGAGGCTGGGCCTGGAGTGGGAGGCGTCTGCTGGGTCTGACATGGCCGCAGTGTACTGTCAGGGACGGACGTGGACAAGGAAATGACCCAATAGCAGAATTAGATGCTTTAGAGTAGCCTTTTATTTATGCACCAGGGAAAAAATGAACAAAGGCTGGGAGAGCAGAGTGTGTGTGTATGCACGTATGTACGTAAGTGTGTGTGTGTGTGAGAGTTTAGGTGTGTGTGTGTGTTAGTGTATGTACGTATGTATGTGTGTTTATGTTTATTTGTCTGTGCGCGCGTGTGTGTAACGGTCCAGCAGGGGTATGTCCTAGAGCGCACGCGGTGATGACGTCAGGGAGTCCTCCGCGAACCCGGAAGTAGCGCGTGCGAGAGTATCCTCGGAGATAGTCCGGCGAATTATTTTTCTTTTCTTTCCTCGGCGCTGTTTCGCTGCGCGAACTGAGAGCGGATGTCCGAGTCTTTTGTTCTGCCTTTGCTGGGGTGCCGGAGGCTGGTGAATAACGTGAGCGTCGTACCGGGAGAGCAGAAGTGTGGAACGCCGAAGAGTTGACTCGGATCCGAGGTGAGTGCCGCTGAACGGAGATGCAGCTGAAAGCACAAACGAATCCGGGGCGATAGCCAAAATCGAAATCCAAAAACACAGTCCGGGTCATACACGATGATCAGTCCAAAAAACGAGCGAGGTACCAAGGGCGAAGACGAGAGAATAAATCCAGATAGGGTAAGCAGGGGTCGGCAACGAGAAAGAATACGATGACTTAGATTAGCAAGGAAAGCACGGGGCACACGAGCGAGACACTGCGGCGCTGAGTGACACACTCGGTGCGCTTATAAAGCCAAGGGTTGATTGCTTGATTCGATACAGGTGTGCTGTGATTAAGAGCGGAGCGCGTAAGGAAGAACTCCGAAATGGGTTATGACTCATGAGTTTGGCTAACTCGTGACAGTGTGTGTGTAAGTGGATGTAAAGTCATAGCTACTTTACTGCACTTGTCTTTCTGTTGCATATATAGATATTTCCATATAAATGTGTGCTCTTTATTGAATCAGATGACCTAATGTCCGTTACT
This sequence comes from Clarias magur, assembly GCA_013621035.1. NCBI lineage: Eukaryota > Metazoa > Chordata > Actinopteri > Siluriformes > Clariidae > Clarias > Clarias magur. The sequence goes on along the minus strand of QNUK01000397.1, from coordinate 59,312 downwards.
CTTCTCTCTTTAGAGACTCTGGAACTGAAATTAACCGTCAATGTGCTACAAATGTTGAGCTTTACCACTGCTCCACTGCAGCCTTCAACTCCAAAAAAACGTGTGTGGTTTTGTCAAAATAGGATGAAAATAAGATGCTGTGCAGAGTGTGTACTTCATGCACTTTTACAGAGATACATCTATAATTTCACTGTTTATAGTCTCAGTAGACACTGCAATCATTGCATTTATTTTCTATGACGGAATCCTACTCTCAGATTTTTCTTTATTTCACTATTTTGTTCATGGTGGTATAATAGTTACATTATTACATATACATAAATATTTGTATTCTTATATTTGTATCTGAGTTGGAATGAATTGTGGTTGGGAATAATCACGGGCATAAGATGGAAGAGTTCAATACAAATGTGACACCATTCCATCAAAGCACACCGTTCTCTTACACACACACAGTTATACAGCATGTAGGGGTAACTTATCTTAGTGAATCCATTTATGTGAATGCATGTTCTGGGACAGTTGGGGGGGACACTGAAGAACCCAAAGGAAGGAAAAAAAACACAGGGAGAACCTTCTCATGAACAATTCCCTGAGCTCATCCTGGAACTGTGAGGTGGAATCCTTGAGCTCTATTTGGACACTTTTCAGCATTTTTTGAGCACTAATGTGTCTATTCCGGTTTGTTGATAGTGGAATGGCTTTCACTGCTGCTGAGGAGGGACTCATCCTGACAGCTTACAAATAATGTGAAACTATATAAAAAACATTAAGAGGGTTTAGCAATTGCTTTGATAATCCTAAGACTGTATGTCATGGATTAAGGGATCACAGGCACAATGTACATTAAGTGCAGCCATAGATTTAATGATGCAAGGCCAGAACAAAAAAAAATACATAAAGCTTAAATCATGTCACTAGTCAAAGATACAACCGAACGCACTGGTGGAATGATGAACTGAAAACCAACGAACACTCAAGTCAACTGATGCAACATTGTGCCCTCCGGTGGACATCACTTACATTGTAATTGCTACAAACCATTTTGTACTCGTCCCATCATTGAATGGTTGATTACTTTGCCAACATAGATTTCACATTGAAACTACGGTATAATACTTACTATAATTACTATAATCAATTCAGAAATAACTCTGATGCTCATATTCACACATTGCTAGAAAGCTCAGAAGTTCCTGGTTACACAGTTACAGTATACAGATATAAAAGAAAAAAAGATCTTTCTCGCTGTCCAGGGTCAGACAAATGGTTTTTCTTGGCCGTATTTCTGTAAGCATGCTTTGTAACAAGGTGAATTTTTAAAAGCTCTATAAAAAAAAAAACAATCAAATTGATTTTAAATTAATACTTCTTTGTCCATCAACTGGCCCGATTCTGTCTTTAATTTTGTACTTTGGAGTTCTTCAAGTTTTTTTAAAAGCACTCACTCTAACTATCACCTGACAAATGTACATTAATGTTTGTGGACTCATTAAATACATTTTTAGAGGCAACAATCAACAAATATGTTTTGGTAATTTAATTTCCATGCATGTCATGAATATATCCAGCAAAACACTGAGTGACACAAAAGCTAATGTTGGTTGCACAGCTATTCACATCTTTATTCTTAGTACATTACCTTTCATTCTAAACACAAGCATCAAAAAAAAAAAAAAAGAAAAGAAATTAGCAAATATACTTTGAAAAATGACATTCATAGTTATATGGTGGAATTATATAAAAGTGATTTTACTGTGGAAATTGCTAAAGCCAGATTGAACATGCACAAGATTCTTCATTAAATTTTCATATGCAACACTTCAGGTATTAATTTTCATCTCACAGATCCAAACACACTTCATATCACAAGAATGATCAAACCAATTTGGTACGGGTTCAGACTTATACCCGGTTACAGCACAGTCCTCCTCTCCAACATTGTTTGGTTCACCCTGGCTCCAGAACCTGAAAGAAGAGACCAAGTCTTCAGTTTATTGTAATACTGTTCACACATCAATGTCACAGTAAATCATCATTATACTAATTATTTACATCAGTCTTGTCATTCGTCACGCTGTGTCCCTGGAGCACAAGACGTTTCTGCAGCACTGCATCTACTGTCTTTCAGTTTAGTCAAGTAGCTCAAAAATATTGCAGCAATACAAATGAGAAAAAAAAAAAATTCGTTATACGTTCATTGGAGTGAATTTAAAGAGCAATTGCTTTCATTCAGTTGGATGTGGCCTGAGATCACGTCTACTGTATGTGATCGATGTGCTGTCACCTGACTGAAAACTGCACAGAGGAGCACAACATTTAAAGTGCATATGTAAAAGCACCCTTACCCATTGGTCACTGCTGTACCGTCCACCCATTTCCACATCGTCTCACTCTTTATGTCATTTGCACCAATCCAAGCACTTTTACCTTTTCTCAGCTCCTCGAGGAAGTCCTGCGAGGAAAAACAACTGATTAGATCTTTTAATCAACTCACACCTTACAGACTCCATACTGTATATACTCTCGTTTCTAATCTTATCTTTTGACTGCAGAGTTACTAATGGGTCTGAAGGTGTTTCTACACTAGTATATTACCTCTGCCCTCTTCGCTGTAAGCCTGTTTAATCATTAAATCATTTTCTTCATGAGTTTTTTTAACCATTTGTCCATTTAAACATCAAAAAAATACTTAATAAATATTCACGGAGCTGTAGGAGACTATTGTTAGACATCATCATAGACATCGTGACTAGGCCTTTTTTTTATTTTTTATTTTTAAATTTTTTTAGGCCTAACATTTGTACTCAGCCAAAATTAAGCCAAAGTGTGTGTTTTTCGATAAGTTGGTATATCTGCATCAGTGCGGTCCTTTCTCATAAATACAGTTTTACAAAATGTCATGAGGGATTAATCAGCTACTAAGTTTTCTCTGTGTTCACCGTCATCACACCAGCTGTTTCGTCTAGTGAAAATGAAGCCCTTAACACATCCTCTATGAACCTGTAGTCTACTTCATAAAACAATCACGCTGCTGCTGTTTTAATTGAAAAACCTAACTGTTTATAGAAAACATTGCACAGTGCATATGACATTAACTACCACAGAGTTATGAATATGAATGATTAAAAACAGTGACAGACAGCATGCAGTGCATCCGTTTTAACTGCAGAGGTAGAAAAATCCTGTTTTTTGTAATAAATATTGTATTGTATTAAATAATGTCCCATAAAATACATTTGCAAAAATATGTGCAATCTTTTATTATCTCTGAGGGTGCTGCATGGATATTTTTAACATATGCAGTGTTAAACAGATCAACCACAAAGATACTGAGCTCACTGAAAGTATTAAAAAAAAAAAAATCAGATAAAAAAGTCTCAATAAAAAAAACCCCCATCAGTTTCATAACATTTTTCTCTTACTCGCCTGCTCTTCCCTGCTGTTTATGATCACCAGGTCTGCGCCTTTCCCCTGACAGTCCTGTCTGCTCTCATTCCAGTTCTTCTCCTCCTTAGAGATGTAATAAATACTGGATTTGAAGAAACTCCATCCTGATGTGTTCATGTAAAACAGCAGATTAAAATGCAAGAAGCTCAATGTATTATAACCACAAACCTGGGGCGCCCATTGTTTCTGCCAGCTTAATTACTTCAACCTGTATTGTTTCATGTCGAACCTGTTACATAAATAATTGATCGTTTTCATTTTCACTTCAGTTATTGTTCAGATCAAATACCAGAATGAGGGAAAACCATAATCTCAGTGACTTTGCCGAATGGAATAGTTGTTGGTCTCCTTTGGATTAGTTTAATATCTCAGAAAACTTCATACGCAAAGATTTATGAAGTTACCTGGAAGGCTATGCTATGGTATCTCCAATAATCACTCTACAGCCATGAAAACACAGCAGAAACACACACGTAATAAACTGTTACCGACATTAACGTGGTAAATCTTTTAAAATTTCAAGGCAATCAAACTGATCTGAAACGATCCCATCCCCCTCCTACATGAAATAGACCGTTATGCCAGTCAGCAGTCAATTAACAAAGTTTTGCCGAGACGGTTTTTCAATATTTTTGCTATGAAGTCATGGGTAATGAAAGATTCCGGCTGTTTTTGTTAAACAGCCAGGAGACAGTAACCGTAGTCATGCAACTGTTCTTTGTTACAGCCCCACATTTCTGATGAGCTGCAGAAGAGACGCTGAGGATGCAGGGCCAGAGCAAAGCACAAAGTACTGTGAGAGAGAGGAAATACAAACCTTTCCTCCCTTCGATCCTGTGAGAAATGTAACGTTGCTGGCAAAACAATAAACAGACAAACTCTGTGCAGGGACCAGGACACGGCGAGACTATCAGGACAGCAGTGTTGTGTGTTTTACTGAGCTAATCCCAGACAAAAACTCAGACATTACAGACTGACAGGGACATTCCGCTGCAGCTGCCGATGTTGTGTGTGATGTGATTTGTTCAGGATGCTACACAAACTGTCTGTTAACCATCATGGAGAAAACGTCACAACCGCTCCACAACCTGCTGGCTAAACAGCCAAACACTCTCAGCGAGAACATTCAAAGAACGGTACAGGACGTCTTTCCTGCTGACTGCAGCTAGACTGTACTCTAACTCTTTTAGTGTGTGATGGCAGTGTGCAAGTGTGTGACGGCGGTGTGCAAGTGTGTGACGGCGGTGTGCAAGTGTGTGCCGGCGGTGTGCAAGTGTGTGACGGCGGTGTGTAAGTGTGTGACGGCGGTGTGCAAGTGTGTGACGGCGGTGTGCAAGTGTGTGACGGCGGTGTGCAAGTGTGTGACGGCGGTGTGCAAGTGTGTGACGGCGGTGTGTAAGTGTGTGACCATTGTAGTGTGGGGCTGTGACTAAGGACCAGTTGGATGAGGGGACTGATGGTGTCTTTGCTCAATATCAGCTTAATTCTACTTTAAATGCGTCATTCGTGGTGTTTCTGTGCACCTTTAAAATCATTTCCAGAACACACACACACACACGCGCACGCACGCACACAGCCACCTTACACACACACACACCTACACACACACACACACACACACACCCACACCTACACACACACACCCACACCTACACACACACACATACACACATACACACACACACACACACACACTTCCGTTCTCTCTTCCCCTCCCTCTCCCCTGCCTTCCCCACTCACTCTCTGTTCAGCTACATACAACACTTGATACACTAGATACCAGTTGCCCTGAGCCCCGAAACAATGTAGCTTTGAAGACTTATAACTGCAGTCAGTCTTACAGTTCAGAAACTTAACATTATGTACATTTTCTGTTAAACAATTGCACTTTTGACCAGCTTAGACACTCTTACTCACTCACTCATCTTCTATACAGCTTTATCCTGCATTCAGGGTCACGGGGGTCTGGAGCCTGTCCCAGGAGACTTAGGGCACAAGGCGGGCTACACCCTGGTCCTCATTCACACACTATGGGCGATTTGGGAACGCCAATTAGCCTAACCTACATGTCTTTGGACTGTGGGAGGAAACCAGAGTACCCAGAGGAAACCCACCAAGCACGAGGAGAACATGCAAACTCCATGCACACAGAGACGGGAATCGAACCCGGACCCTGGAGGTGAAGGGCGACAGTGATAACCACAACACCACCGTGCCACCTCAGCTTTCCACAATTAAAAGAAAATGATGAAAATGTGCATGAGATGTGAAAAAAATAAGATCGTTCCTGATGAACAAGCTGAACATACTGTAACTGTGCTGTGGGGAAAAACTCCCTGACATGGCAAAAGGAAAAACCCTCAACAGGAAACCCATCCTCATCTGGGTGATAACAGATAACAGATTGATCTGCAGTCATACTGTGTGTGTGTGTGTGTGTGTGTGTGTGTGTGTGTGTGTGCGTGTGTCTGCAGTCATACTGTGTGTGTGTGTGTGTGTGTGTGTGTGTGTGTGTGTGTGTGTGTGTGTGTGTGTAATTTGAACTGCATTTAAATATAGATTGATATCAAAATTACAACATTGTTGGGGATCATAACTTTAATACTGTGATAGTTTAAAGGCTGAATCCTGGAAGCATGATTTTTTTCTTCTTCTTCTACAGTACTGTATATAATTAATCAATAATCACACTTACAACTCTAGGTTGTGCAGTTGAGCTGAATATGTAGCCTGAATGTCACAGCCGTGCAGATATTCAGTACAACAGCATAACCTCAATTGTAATATTGCTTTTATACGACGGTTCCACAAACAACAAACAATATTTGTGATTTGTTTGTTTATTATCCTTTTTTTCTTTTCTTTTGCCCAAGGTGGAATTAGCTAACTAACCGCGACTGGCGGAGATGGTGACTAACGGTTAGCTACAGATGGTTAGTGTAGTGTAATTAATATGGGAGAAAGTAGTTTACCAGTCCCATGTGTCCAAACGGTGAGGAGAATGAACCATGACAAGGGGGTGGACAGTCCTGAGAAACTTTACATTATACACATTTACATTATATTTCCACTTTAGAATATCGGCTTCGTTAACTTGCAGGTGAATCCCATATAGTGTATAATGAAGTCTGCTATGAAGGGTGTACCATCCCTTGTCCCACCCACCAAGTAATGCCCTTGATCAACAGTTAAGGAGGGATTTGGGATTCTGGTGTTAGGAGCTAGAGAGCTTTAATCGATGTTGACTAGATAGCTTGCGTTAGCCAAGAACAGGACAACAGACAGTTTTGTGACTGGTTGTGAATGTGGATTTTGGCGCCAAATGTTCTTTCACACCAAACACGAACCCACACCAACCAACAATTAGTGTAATTAACCACTGTAGAACACCTGGGACGTCCAGTCATACATATGGTTACACGCCCAGGTGCTGTCATGCCCTATATGACGACTTATGGAACAGCTCTCATCCATTTAGATCACTCAGTCAGAACTAACTAAAAACACTAAAGCATCTACCTTAAAACTAAGGTTGGGAATAAAAATAAACGTTCACATACCCAGCGATGAAAGCTTCCTCTGGAGTTCATCTCTCTTCCTCTGAAATGCATCTCTTTCTTCGGCCACTTTTTTGTTACTGGTCTCAAACTGTATTTTCTCAGCAGTCAGATTGCTGTAAGTGGTTTTTAACTGGTCATTCTCTGTCGTGAGTTTGACCCACAGCATTGCGATGGCAACCAATAAGAAAACAACCAGCATCAGCAGACACACCACAGCCAGTTGGTAACTTCTGTGTGAAGTGTTTGGTTCTGAAGATGAAAGTGATAAATATGTATTATCTACATAGGATGGTGTAATTGTGTAATTTGCTGTTGGAATTAGTAAAATTATGCAGTGTAAAAATGTGTGTGTGTGTGTGTGTGTGTGTGTGTGTGTGTGTGTGTGTGTGTGTGTGTGAGCGTGCCTGAAGTCATAGCTCCCTTATTTCCTCTTGAAACTTGTGTTTCTCTTCTATCTTCATCCATATAGATATCGTCATACGAGTCTGTGGAATCCTTTCGCTCGGCTGACATGCTGCCTGCTGAAAAGCTTGAATTTTTATACACAGACGTATTCATCTCTCTGTAGAGACTCTGGAACTAGAAGGAGCCTTCAATATGCTTTCAGTGTTGAGAATTACAATCTCCACTTCCATCTTCAGCTTTTAATAACTGTGTGGTTTTAGTAAAAACGGAAGGAAACTCACAAACTGTGACGTGACACTTCAAACTATTTCAGGGGCTCATATCCATCACTTTGTGTAGACACTGTCACTGGATTGCATGGCTTTTAATGTGGCAGAAACCCTGAAATTTACATCTTTATGCACACATTTTCCCTAACTTCATTGTCTCAATTATACACATTTCTCGTTATTGTGGTTTTATTTTACATAGAGGTTAGAACATACTTGAGCAATACTAAAAAGAAATACTTGTTTGTAAACCCAGACACAAGATTGAAGAGTTCACTTAAACACCAGTCCATCACAACGTGCCATTTTTGCACACATTTATGTGGAAATATCTATATATGCAACAGAAACACAAGTGCAGCAAAGTAGTTATGACTTTACATCCACTTACACACACACACACACACACACACACACACACACACACACACACACACACACACACACGCGCGCGCGCGCGTATACCTAGGGGCAATTTATCTCAGTGGATCCATGTAATATCCATGACATGGCAAATATCCAAGAATCCATGTAAAATAATAACCTGAGCTTTTCCTGGAACAGTGAGGTGGCAATTTCAGTCCTAACAGAAACAACTCAATATGAGTCACTTAGGGCATTTATTCTTTGGGATGTTTGGATGCTGTTGCTTCCACTCTAATGTATTCAATCAGGTTTCTTGATCAATTGAAAAGCATTTGCCGGGAGGGACTCATTAAGATGGGACTCATACGGTGAACTTAAAAATAACATGAAACTATGAAGAAACCATAAAGCTTAGGACAGCAATTGTATTAATAATCCTAAAATTGTATGTCATGGATTAAGGGGTCACAGGCACACTGCAAGTCCAGACATAGATTCATTAGTGAACAAACAAAACTGAACCATAGTGAAAACAGGAATGAAAACAGCAAGAACAAAAAGAGTAAACCAAACAGATGCATGACAAGAAACACAAGAAACCTCAGAGCTTAGACTTTTACACTAATCAAAAGCAACTGAACACACTGATGGAGACCTGAGACCTGAACTGAGAACCGAGAAACACTCAGGTCAATGTAAACGTCACTGGGCAGCGCTCTCATTCAATAGTTGATGACTTTACCTAAATAGACTGCATATTAAAACTATAATGAATTCAGAAATATGCTCAAATTCATAAATTGCTCATATACTCAAAAATATTGGTTACACAATTGCACTTTTTGACTATATAGTGTACAGTTAATAATAATAATAAAAAAAAACTATCCTATTTAGATATGTATACACTATATTTCGAAAAGTATTGAATTTAAGTGTTTCAATCACTTCCATGGTTACAGGTGTATAAAATTAAGCACCTTGGCATGCAGACCCCTTCAACAAACATTTTTGAAAGCAGGTTAGTGAATTTCAGCATGACACCATGATAGGATGCCAGCTGTGCAATACAATTTCCTCGCTACTAAACAAAGTGAAAGTGATTGGGAATGACAGCAACTCAGCTACAGGTATAAGTTACTCAGTTATGTGTTAGGTCACATAAAATTACAGCGATCATTTAGGTAGCACCGGTAAGGTATCAGGGCCAAAGACAAAGGAAGAAAGAAACAAAGAGAAAGAAAGAAAGAGAATAAAAGACAGACAGACAGATAGTGTGCTGTTCATAGAGAGAGGCAAAACCCCAACCTCTGTCTGTTTAAGACGTCGGCGAAAGCGAGAGAGAAAGTGAAAGAGAGAGCGGCACGCATCAGTCCAGCGTGCGCGCTCAGTTGTGCCCAAGACGCAAACCACTCTCTCTCCCATACAACCTTAGTAAGGGCGAAGGCCCCCAGAGGATAAAAGTTTTGTTTCATTTTCCAGAGCCCCGTCCGTTCTCGCGTAGACGGCGGAGCTCTGTTTACTTTGTGTTTACAGTTTTCATTTGTTTTCTTTTAAGTTTCTTAATTAATAATCCCACACTATCTCCAAACGGGATGGTCTTCCCATGCATATCACAAGCACTCTCACAGCCTCCTATTTCATTCACCCTCTCTATAGCCCAGCATAAGGGCTCTTATCAATGAAAAACATCGCATGGTGCGGCTCTCCATACCGCACCACATAACAGCAGTGGTGTAAGGCACGCTGCCACTTGACTCTGTAATACTGCCCTGGAGTGATGAATTACGCTTCTCTATCTGTCAATCCAATGGACGTGTCTGGGTTTGGTGGTTGCCAGGAATACTTGTCTGACTGCATTGTGCCAAGTGTAATGTTTGGTGGAGGGGGGATTATGATGTGTGGTTGTATTTCAGAAGTAGGGCTCGGCTTTCCTTCCAGTGAAAAGAACTCTTAATGATTCAACATATCAAGATATTTTGGATAATTCCATGTTCCCAACATTATGTTAGCAGTTTGGAGATGGCCCCATCCTGATCCAACATGACTGAGCACCAGTTCACAAAGCAAGGTCCATAAAGATATGGATGAGAAAGTTTGGTATGGAACAACCTGACTGGCCTGCACCTTCCACCAATCAGGCCTGTATGGTAGAGTGGCCAGATGGAAGCCACTTCTTAGTAAAAGGCACATGACAGCCCATCTGGAGTTTTCGAAAAGGCCCCTGAAGGGTTCTCAGCCGATAAAAATATAAAATTATTTTTGTTGAAGCCCGTTTGGCACCAATTACAGTCTCAAATCTTTTTGATTATGATGCTACAAGATGGTTGCTCTTCTGGAAGGTTCTTCTTTCTCTACAGAGAAATGCTAGACCTCTTTCAAAGTGACCATTGGGTTCTTGGACATCCTTCCTGACTAAGCCTCTTCTTCCCCAATCACTCAGTTTGGCCAGACGGCCCACTCTAAGAAAAGTCCAAGTGGTTTCAAATGTCTTTCATTTACGAAAGGAGGCCACTGTGGTCATCTGGATGCTCAAAGCTGCAGAAATTTTCCTGTACCCTTCCCAAGATCTGGTGCCTCGATACAACCCAGTCTCAGAGGTCTACAGACAATTCCTTCTTCGTGGCTTGGTTTGTGCTTTGACATCACTGTTAACTGTGGTACCATATATAAACAGGTGTGTGTCTTTCCACACCATGTCCAATCAACTGAATTTACCTCAATTGTAGAAGCATCTCAAGGATAATCAGTGGAAACAGGAAGCACCTGAGCTCAATTTTGAGTGTCATGGCAAAGGCAAATTTGTATTGTTGGTAGAATTTTGTGGAAAATAATGAATTTAACGTAACAAACTGTGGAAAAAGTGAAGGCATTAATTAATACATATAATTTAAAGAAAGGTCCATACACATAGTGGTACTGGGCTGGAACAGTGTTGCTTCAGAAGGATGATCATGGAATTGTTCACCAACCCTAAACTGGGTCGTACCAGAATTGGGGGCTCATCTGGGATCCAGCTAAAAGTTACTCGGCTTCTCTTTTCGTCAGTTTCTGTTAGTTTGTCTGTCAGTGGGTTTGTTATTGTGAAAAATGGCATTCACAATAACAAACCCACTGACAGACACACTAACTATGTTTTACTATGTTTACGCTTTGTCCAAATCTGGAGAACTTTAATAAGTGTAGGAAGGATGATCTGCTTTTGATAGCAGATTTCTTTGATATCACAGTTCCAAGGCTAGCTGCAAAGAAAGATGTTAAAGCGGCATTGTATCAGGCACTAGTGGCTCTGCAGGTCTTACCTGAACGAGAGAGGCATCAGGTTGTCACCACCCGCCCCTTCGAGGTTATGCTACAGATGGTGCTGCGGAGCTTGGAGAGCGGTCAGGGGGTGGTGTAGGTTCCGAATGGCTATGGGCCATTACAATAGACCCCAGGTTGTAGGTAGTTCTGAAAGAGCTGGAAATTAAGCTGCAGGAGTATCAGGCACAGCTGTTGCGCGTTTGGGAGAGGGAGCTGGATGCTGAGTGTAAGAAGCTCGACCTAACTGCTCAGAGTAGGAAGCCAGTGCCACTTCCACGGAAGTCTTGCTCTTCTCCAGTTGGCTTCTCTGACGCCGTGAGGGCTGAGACCTCCAGCGTGTCACCATCCCCGCTTGCTCCCCACCAGACCTCTCCGGTAAGTAAGCCTGCTTTTGACGTGAGCCGACATATTGGGTTAGTGCCTGTATTTCGAGAGCATGAGGTTGATGCATATTTCTCTGTGTTTGAGAGAATAGCTACCACACTAGACTGGCCTAAAAGTTTGTGGACACTGTTGTTGCAGTGTACATTGTCAGGGAAGACCCAGGAAGCATGCTCAGACCTCACACTGGAACAAAGCATAGATTATGAAGTGGTAAAAGCCACTGTTCTCCATGCGTATGAGCACGTGCCTGAAGCTTACAGGCAGAGTTTTAGAAACTCTGTTAAATCAGACAGTCAAACCTATGTTGAGTTTGCTCGGGAGAAAGCCATCCAGTTAAATAAATGGTGCTCGGCTAGTAGTATAACGAATTTCGAGCAGCTTAAAGAGTTGATGTTGCTGGAGGAGTTTAAGTCTTGTGTTCCTGCGCAGGTAGTTGTGTATTTGAATGAGCAAAAGATTGATGTTCTGTCTAAAGCTTCCATTTTCACCAATGAGTTTGTGCTAACACACAAGACAGTGTTTAGTAGCCCTTCTTCATGTAGGGATGTGTCCTTGCGCCCATTGAAGTCTAGCCCTCTGCCCCAGACTCGCTCATCCACCGGTTTTACTTCTGAATCTCGAGATTGCTTTTATACTGTCAAGGAAAAGGTCATTTAATTGAAATGTGCCCAGTACTGAAACATAAAGGAGTGAGACAGCAGGCTGCAGTTAAGAAAGTTAATGCAGCAGAGATCATGTCAGATATTTCAGTTCCTCAGTGTACTTTTGAGCCATTATTCGAATCTGTAACGACACGGGTCGCGCGAGGGGCAGAGCCGTGCTTAAACTGTTCAGAACGGGCAGATCCGCAAGCTGTTACTACGTGTAGTTCTGAACAGGCAAAAGCACGGCCATTTATACACACGGTTGCTAGGCAACATCGCCGTCAGGCAATCAGCCTGAACAAGCCGCACCTGACGGCGTGTTTATTTAAGGGTCCTGATACCGGCACACTTCGTGCAATCATTTAGGTAGCACTGGTGAATGTATCAGGGCCAAAGAAAGGAAAAGAAAGAAAGAAAAAAAAATATAAGACAGACAGACAGCTGTTTAGGGACAGAGGCAAAGCCCCAGTCTCTGTCTATTTAAGACGCCGGAGAGACCGAGTGAGAGAGAAAGATAAATAAATAGACAGAGCGGCACTCAGCAGTTAGCGTGCGTGCTCAGTATGGTTTATTAGTGCACAAAGCACAAACTCTCTCTCTCTCCCGTAGGTCCTCGGTAAGGGCGAATGACCCGAGAGGATAAGTTTTGTTTTATTTTCCAGAGCCCCGTCTGTTCTCGCGTAGACGGCGGAGCTCTGTTTATTTTGTGTTTTCAATTATTTTCCTTTTAAGTTTCCTAATTAATAATCCCACGCTATCTCAAACGGGAAGGTCTTCCCGTGTGTATCACAAACACTCTCACTAACTCCTATTTCATTGACCCACTCTAACGCCCAGCATAAGGGCTCTTATAATTAAAACATTGCCTGGTGTGGTTCTCCATACCGCACCACGTAACAGAATTATTTGTTTCCTCTGCTTATGTATCGTTAGGAGCTGATGAGCTGAAGTATCCAGCTAAGGTTTTAAGAGATACTGGTTCTGCTCAATCTTTTGTTTTAGAAAGTGTGCTTCCCCTCTCAGAAGCCTCCTATGCAGGCAGTGATGTTCTAATTCAAGGCTTTGAGTTGACGGTAATCCGTATACCACTACTGTACATCATGTATATCTGGAAACAGAAGGTTTCTCTGGGCTTGTAAAGGTGGCTGTACGCGCAACATTACCAGTTAGTGGGATATCTTTCATCTTGGGAAATGATATAGCTGGTAATAAAGTGTTTTCCCAACCTGAAGTTGTGTCTGAACCTGTGGATAACAGTCATCCAATATTCCTCTGTGTTTCATACTTGTGTGTTAGTTAGTGCCCACCATAAGAAGTTGAGTGATGTGGTAGATCTTTCTGAGACATTCTTGTGTCAAGAGGAACCTTTAGTTGACAGTGGTTGTGATGTGGCCCCTAATGATGCCTTTTTGAGTGCGGAACTAGATGTTGAACTGCCTGTTTGACGTGACCAGTTAGTCGCAGCTCAAAAAGCAGAGCCTTCTTTAACACGATGTTTTGCTTCTATAGTGGAAAAGTCTGTGTTGATGAATCATCTGATTGCTTATTTTATAGAGAATGATTTTCTGTTGAGGAAATGGTCTCCCTCTGGGTCTTCTGATAGTTGGTTGGAGAGCTTCCAGGTGGTGGTCGCCTGCTCCCTCCGGCCACAGGTTCTAAAACTGGCTCATGATCACCCCTGCTCTGGACATGCGGGTGTCCGTAAAACATATTTGCGTGCATTAAGGTGTTTTGTTTGGCCTGGCATGAAGAGCGATGTGGCACGCTATTGTCATGTCACACATGTCAGAAAGTGAGTAAACCTAATCAAGTTATTCCTCCTGCTCCGCTACAGCCTATTCTCATCAGAACTGAGCCATTTGAGCGTATCATTATTGATTGTGTTGGTCCCCTGCCTAAGAGTTGTTCTGGAAATAATTATTTGCTCACTCTCATGTGTGCTGCCACTTGGTTCCCGAAAGCTATCCCTATGCGCTCACTAAAGTCTAAGACAGTCATTAAGGCCCTCATGAAATCCTGCACTACATTTGCATACAGACTGAGGGGGGTGGGGTGTTACAACCTGCTAGGGGCAGGATTTTTTTGTTGTTTTGTGTATATATGCATTCTTCCATGTGTGCAGGTCAGTTCATTCCTGATTCCAATCCAGGACTTGCAACTCTCCTGAGCCTCTGTACCAGCTTGTGTGATTGTTTCCGCCCCGATGACATCATCATGGGCCGACAGTTTTTACCCACTCCAGAAGCCAGGGCTGGCGGCAGATTTTTGACTACTCAGCATATTCTTTGCCTGTTGTGTTTTTTGCTGTTTCTGATGGTTGATTGATGGATTTTGGTTCATTTTATTTGGTCCATGGGTCTGTCCTTGGGGCTTAGTAATCTTGTGAAACTTGTAAATGTAAATGTCTAACTCTGTATACTGTAAGGTGTTAGTGTTTAATGTATATATTTCTTTTTTTCCCACCGGTTGTAGGGGTGTGGCCGCCATTTTGTTTTGTTGGGCGTGGGAGGGTTTTTTCTTAACTGTTTATGGATAGGGAGTTAGGGTAGCAAATTGTGTTTTATTTCTGTTTTCCTTTGCAGGGAAGTTAGAGCTTTTCTTTTATTATTATTATTATTTTTTTTTTTAGAGTTTTTCTGTTTGTTGTTTTGGCCTTGGTCCACCCTGAAGTTTACACCGGTTACCTTGTAAATATTGCTTCCTTTAATATATAATTTTTTATAACACTCTACTACGTGTGCATCTTTCTTGAGTTGAACCTGTACCACACTGTTTCCCCAGCTTACAATCACTCGCCCTTAATGTCGCTGTGCAGCCCAACCCTAGACTGGGTCGTAACACAATGTATTGTAAGTTACAGCTTAATTGAGATTTTTATAATTTCATGTGCGCAGCATGTATCACATTTCTAGGGCTATAGCTATTTGATTGTGCCACAAAAGGGTAATTACACAGTAATGCAGTCTGTTGTTGCTTGCAAAAATTCTACAATTGTCCAAAATCAGTAAACATATGTCATGTCTTCTAGGTTTGAGTGAGACGCAGATGCAGAATCCATGTGGATAATCAGTGTCTTTATTGAATAATCTTTTCCTCCAAACAAAAAACACAAGAAAAAACAAAACAAAACAAAACAAAACAAAACAAAGTCCCGTGGCGCTCACGGCGATACCGAGCGAGGCTTCCCAGGCAGGGTCTGCAGGTGGGCAAACTTGAACAGTTTAGGCTTCTGGAGAATATACCGTAAAACAAAGGAAACTCTTGTAATGTCCTTGTGACTCGTGAGGGTCTTTCCTTCCTCCCGGAGTCCCACACCTGCAGACACTGCTCAATCCTGGGAGTGAGACGGGCAGAATAGAATCATTAAAGTCTTTACATGAAACAAGGAGAGGGTCAAGTGAGGACAGACAAAAGGTGCACAACAGTGAACCGACGAAGCCCTACGGGTTCGACTGGAATAAATAGTAGACACACAAGGGAATCACAGGTGTTCGTGTTTAGTGCTTAAGTGCTTAAGTGCTGGTAGTAAATACATAGACACACTAGGTGGGGACAAAGAGTCAACTCAGTAATCCGGGGAACTTGATCTTATTCCCCTGATCCGTGGAGGTACGGGTGTTACAACATACCTTGGAAAATTAGAATAATTGTTATGCCAGTACTGGCAAAATTCCCATTGAACATTCCAAGCTTTTACAGGGTTAAGATATTTTATTAGGAAAAGGACAAACACTTATAAAGTGTATTAACAAAAGTCATTAAAATGTTGCAGATGGGGCTTTACTTATTTAAAACACTATGGAGGTCAAATGTAATATAATAATAATAATAATAATAATAATAATAATAATAATAATAATAATAAATGCATTTGTGCTTCATTTTTAATTCAAATGCAACATTTCAGATATTAATTCTCATCTCACAAATCGAAACGCACTTCAAATCACAAGAATAATCAAACCAATTTGGCACGGGTGTAGACTTGTACCCGGTTACAGCACAGTCCTCCTCACCAACATTGTTTGGTTCACCCTGTCTCCAGAACCTGTAAAAAGAGAACAAGTCTTCAGTTTATTGTAATGTTGTTCAAACATCAATGTCACAGTTAATCATTATACTATGTATTTGAAACAATCGGGGGAGAAAGAAAATCTGATGGTGAACTATTATTCCATAGTCAAGGGTGAATTTCAATTTGATTTGTTATACAATTAACATTATTTAATATTAAATAAAACTGTGGCTTAGAAGTGTATAGGGCTGAGTATGTCTTTGTAACCCTTTCTAACCCTAACTCTAACTCTTGAAATACCCCAACAGGAACAGCTAAAGCATGAAAATGTTTAAAGCACTGCATCATAAAAGACACCCAACCCCAGAGAAATTGATTTTGAAATACTTATATTATATAAATAATTAGTTTAAGAGATTTTGTCTTGAGATTTCTCATTTTATTTGTCAGTCTGATTCCCTGGAACAGCACTGCATCACTGTCCTTCATTTTATGACTCACATGGAGAAACAATCCTGCAAGCCAATAAATAAATAAATGAATAAATACATAAATAAATAAAATAAGTAAACAAACTTGATGCAGTTGATTTAATTCAGAGTCATATGGTATATTATGGGATATCAGATCAGATACTCTCAAACTATTTTGTGTTCTTTGTGTTGTCTAAGAAATACACATAGGAGGAAACACACCAGTGTTCCATTCAAACAGATTATGTGAAAGCACCCGACTCATTCCCTTACCCATTGGTCACTGCTGTACCGTCCACCCATTTCCAGACACCCTCTCTCTCTATGTCATTTGCGCCAATCCAAGCAGTTTCACCTCTTCTCAGTGTCTCAAGAAAGTTCTGATAAGGAATAACAACTGATCAGACAATCCACTCGACCCACCGCTTACAGACTCTAAACAGACACTTTATTTTTTCTCCAAAACTTCTTATACCACATCACTGCTGAATTACCAACTGGTCCATTTTTACATTTAAACATAAACATTTTTTGCATGCATTTACCTTGATGTCTTTTAAAGAAAACAGTCACCATGAAAAAATGAAATGTCAGTTCCATACCAATTTCTTACTCACCTGCTCTTCTCTGTCCTTTATGATCACCAGGTCTGCGCCTTTCATCTGGCAGTCCTGTCTGCTCGCACGCCAGCTCTTTTTCTCAGAAGACATGTAGTAAATACTGGACCTGAATAATTTCCATCCTGTGTGTTCATGTAAAACACCTGATTTAAATCAAGCAGCTTAATGTACACCACTGTACTATGAAAAAAGTTTTTTTTTTTTTTCATTATTTCTCAGGTTAATTGCTTCAAATTATATAATATCGTAAATCATATCATAATTTTTACTTTGCTTCAAGTGAAAAAAAAAACTGAATACACATCGACTGTATCCATTATGTGATAGTGACCTATTTTTAACAGAATTTATAACTCATCCTCATCTTCATATGATCTTACTGTAAACATCTACACATCAGATAAAAAAAATAAAATCAAGAAGACAAGACCATGTTAAAAGCTGTACATATCTATGATATTCTTATTTAAATATTTCCTTACAGTATGTAAGTGTTCGTGTTTTCCTCTTACATATTTTAATCATTTTCAACATCAAATGCAACAGAATAATGTCTGACCTGTTTTTTATACTAAATTGGGCTGGGAATATTAAATTATAACTTATCACTTAAACTTATTGTTTTTTAAACATAAATTTTATATATTTTTTTCTTAGATCAGTATTAAAATTGCAACAAGACTAGAGATGATAACATCAATAGTGTGATGGTTTGAAGGCTGAGTCCAGGCAGAGAGACATAGCTGGACCATCAGTGTGACAGAATGGCACCAGCTGGTCGTATGACTGCAAACACCAAAGCAAAGAATAAGAAATAAACTATTTGTTCATTTTAAAGAAACTTCTAGAAATGTTCCTTTTTCCTTCTAGAAATATTGTGTATACAGAAGTGATCGAAATTTTATAATGGTTTCCCCTGCTGATAATATTCAGTACCTGATTCAAGTAATTCCATAATTAACAGTAGATTAGTATTGTTAAAATGTCTTATAGAGTGTTTAAAATGTGCCTGTTAGAGCAGCAAAAAACACTAAAACATAATGATGTATCAATAATGAAAACATTGATACTTCAAGACATAGGTTAGAAACATAAATTAAAAGATCAGGTAATTAGCATAATTCGGTAATGCATTTAATACATGGTTTTCAGAGGGAATTTGAAAGGAGCATTTACAGAGGTGTGAAGAGGGGAATGTCTAACGACAGCGGCCAAAATATATCAGTTGCATTTCAAAGTAATTCGTGAAATGACCGCCAGGTGGCGTAAAGTGACACTTTCCGTCGTCTCGGTTTTTAAAAAATAATTAAGTCATAAAAAAGTCAAAACAATATGCTGTATCGAAGAAATACTAGAGTAATGGTAATTTCCACATCTGTATATTTTATACAACAAGCATGAGAAATCTGAATCAGAGCTATTGATATTTGCTGAACAATAGTGTAATGAGTAAAAAAAAACATTGAAGTTGAACATTAAAACAAGTACACTACGCTGTAAACCCTAATGCTCAAAGTAATTAAACACATTGAGTACTGTTAACCTAAATAATTGAATGAGTAATAATTTTGAGTACGTAAGTAACAATAACTTAAGTAAAACTTCCGCCAGTGGAAACTCTATAGATCTCTCGTGGCGCAGTGGTTATGTGTCTCGCCTGCTATGTGGAAATCCCCCGGTTTGATTCCTGTGTTGGACAGTTTGCAATATTTTTTTTATTTGTTCAACAAACTCAAAAATTGATAGTTCTGTTTACTTAAAATTGGAAACATCATTAATTAAAAAAAAAATGTAACTGATTACCTCAAATATTTGGTGTTTTGCCAACTTAATCAGGTTTACAGTGTAGGGTTTTGGGTCATCTTAAATTTTGTGTTCTTTAAATTTGTAGTAGATAATACCGAAACAAATTAAACTAAATGACTATAAAATTAAAACATTGTCAGGACGTGCTACTGTGTAAGCAGATGTCGTTGTCATTGTTTTTGCGGTAGTATGGGAATGAAATGCAGTACGATATGATCATCATAATTTTCTTTAATAAATAATGACCCCCATTGCGCTGTACCACCGCTGGCAAAACCTTATAAAATACAATCACAGTACTAAAATTATAGTAATACATATAGCCGTTTCTTATTTTCATCAAATTTAAGCAAAGTATACGTGTCACGGCGTGCGCCTGTGATGGGCGTGCGCCCAAATCATTATCGCTCCTCACTCATTCCGAAGCTCACTAGGTAGGCGGCCTAGGTGCACACTGCAGGTATGTGAAGAAGCGGAGCCGCCTAACTAGGCCCAACTGGTGAGCTATCGGCGCTAATGATCCCGAGCTTCTCTCCGCGCTATCAAACACAGCGGGGAGTGTTTCTCGCGGTCTGTTGGGGGAAACTGGACTTTAAAAAGCATCTCGCTGTTTACTTACAATGTAACTGATTACCTCAAATATTTTGAAGTTTTGCCAACTTAATCGGGTTTACAGTGTAGCAGTCAAAAAATACTCTAGAAATGCTGTGTTGTTTTTGTAAAAACATTGTTGGGTTGTTTATGCTGGGTCACAATTCTGGGTTATTTCGGGTACTTTAAACACATTGTTGGGTCAAATGAAATGTAGTGAGTCATTTACAAATTAACACCTGGCTGGCTGGTGTGTGTGTGTGTGTGTGTGTGTGTGTGTGTCACAGACACAGCATGTGACCCCGAGAGTTATTAATAAATCACTTAAGGGGGCTTTACCACATTCACCAAGGAGGCATTGTTATTGTGGTTCACAGAATGGAAACTTCATAAATTTTGGCAATTTGTAGACGATTTAAAGCACGGGGCAGAGTCACTGAGACAATGAGTCAGTGAGTCAATAAGTCACTGAGTCACCCGGAACCATCTAGAATTTCAGTTTAGGGCAGTTTAGCACACTTCAATGAAATATTCTGAAATGATGTAACGGCCCAAAACAGGGTAGAATGAATTAACCCTGAATGAAAGGAGAGGAAAAAAAAGAATAAGACAAAGAAATAACCAATATTTACACAAATAAAGAGTGAACACACGATAAAGTTAAATTATGGAGGAGGAAGAACGGAAGGAAGAAATAAGAAATGAAGGAAGAAAAAAAGGGGAAAAAAAGTAAGGGACTGAGAAAGAAAGAAAAAAGAAAGAAAGAAAGAAAGAAAGGAATAAAAAAGTATAGAAGAAAGAACAGAAGAAGAAAGGAAATGGAAGAAGGATACAAAAAAGAAAGAACAGAAGAAAGAGAAAGAAAAGAAAGAAAGTAAAACAAGGAGGAAGGAATCAAGAACAATGAAGGAAAGAAATTTAAAGAAAGATATAAAAGAAAGGAATAGAGAAAGAAAGAAGAGAAGAAAGAAACAAAGAAATGAGGAAGGAACCAAAGAGGAAAGAGAGAACAGAAGGAAGAAAAAGAAATGGAAAATGAAGAAATAACAGGAGCAAAGACACGGACAGCGCGCTGGCCTCTGATTGGTCGGGAGGTGTAGATGAACTGAACAGCGGCTCTGACGGTAGAGCAGATTTACAGTACACCGCATACGCGTGCGCTCGTCCTGACGCGTCACCGTTTCCATAGTAACGGCTCCCTCACACGGCCGTGTCCGGGCTTCCTCTCGCTCCACATGTTCGCTCTCACCCCGTCAGTCGTCTCGTGCGGTAGAAGCGTTTGTTCCGTCCCCAGCCGACTCCTGACCGGTATTTTGTACATCATGTTCGGGACACGGTTCGAGGGGAACCTGCTTACCGAGTCTACTTGTACATAAAAAAGTTGGCCATAAAAGATATTTATATTCATGCGCGTGTTTGTATTCGCCCGGCTGTGATCTTGCCGTCTGAAACTTTAGCGCCCTCACGTCACTGCTCCACTTTATTCCTGTCAGATTCAGCACGCCGCCGCCGCCCGAGCTTCACTGTACGCCACGTTCTCCTTCCTGCTCTCTCCCAGATTTCTTTCTTTTTTTTTTTTTTCAGTTGTAATTTTTACCGTAAGTGAAGAATTGAGTCATAGTTTAAACACGAGGCCCTTTGCTCTCTCTTATTCCCACGTCTGAGAACAGTGTTTGAAGCCAGGAGTTATATTTTAATCATTCAAATTCTTAATGCTGACCCTGAATCCATTATTAATGAGCGCGGTTCCTCCAGTGTTCTCGGCTGGGCGAGCGAGGCACTGAGTTCTACTCTCTTCATTTGATCTTCTCACAGCTCTCTCTCTCTCTCTCTTTTTTTATTTAAATATTCTCTAAACCATACAGCACGGCCCTTGATTTCCCAAGGCTTTGTTTCTTTCTTCCTTTTCTTTCTTCCTTTTTTTGGTCTCTCAATCTTTTGCTTGCTTTCATCTTCATCCAAGTTAAAAAAAAAAAAAAGACGTTAATCTTCTGCTAGTGTCGGTTAGAAACGCTGTCCGGACCTTGCTGAGACACTTCCACTCCAAATGAACTTCCCATGTCCATTCTACAGGCTTGAATTTTACGGTATAGCGAGACACACATATGCACTGGACTTCCTTTTAGATTTTTTTGTTAACCAAAAATTTAACGAACCCTTCGTTAGGATTAATTATCAACACTGATTACATTTATACAGTACGTACCCAGTAATGACAGCTTTCTCTGGAGTTCATCTGCCTTCCTCTGAAACTGGTCTTTTTCTTTAACAACTTTTTGGTAACTGGTCTCTAACTGGTTTTTCTCAGCAGTCAGGTTATTATAAATGGTCTGTATCTGGTCTCTCTCTGTAGTCAGGTTATTATAAATGGTCTGTATCTGGTCTCTCTCTGTAGCCAGCTTGACCCACAGTATTGTGATGGCAACCAGCAAGAAAACAACCAGCATCAGCAGAAACACCACAGCCAGTCTGTAACTCCTCTGTCCTGAAGTGTTTGGTTCCGAAGCTAAAAAGTGATAAATATGTATTATGTACATAGGATGGGGTAATTGTATAATTTGGGCTATAAACATAAGTGTGTGAGCGTACCTGAAATCATAGCTCCTTTATTGCTTTTGGTCTCTCGTGTTTTTGTTGCATCCTCATTTGCATAGATATCCTCATATATGTGTGAGCTCTTCTCTGGATTAGCTGGCCCCGTATCGGCTGAGGAGTTTTCATAAACTGATTCACTCATCTCTCTAATCTGTGATGAGACTAGAACTACAACAAGCCTTTGATCTTTTCTAAATGTAGATCTCTAGAGTGTGCACTGCAGTCTTCAGCTTTGAGGAACAGTTTGTGAAATTTTTTTTTCCTGTTTAAAGAGCAGGAAGCTCTGATGAGAAGTTTTTATACGTCATCATATTTTTGACGTTTAGAAACCATGAAAATCCGTAACTTCTCTCTTTATATTTTTAGTAGACACATGATGCAGCTTAAAGAAATGCTTTATACACTGATCGACCTTAACATTAACCCCAGTAAACTGGTGCCAGAATCCTGGACAACCAAGACTCACTATTCCTACAAAAAAGCCAATATACCACAAACTGTTGGAAAAAAATTCAATGCTGGCCCCAAAAGAAAGACAACAAAATACCTAATACATCACGCACAGGCCAAACAATACAAAAAGTGAAAAACTTGAACGAGTTATAAAACCTCCCTCTGGCACTGTAGAAAGCTATAGTGTAACACTTCAAGTCTCTAGCAGGCAGATACACTGTCAACTACACTGCAGATTTCCCATTTGGTCACTAGACAATACCATCATAGAGGCGTTCAGGGGAGATATATAACGCTTTTGGGCACAGGCCTATATTGGCCTCTTAGACTCACTTGGTGTGTGGAAATTAAGTTAAGTTAAGCCTTTATTTGTCACATACAGTATAACAGTGAAATTCCTTCTTCACATATCCCAGTATAACTAGGGTCACAGCGCAGGGTCAGCCATGATACAGCGCTCCTGGAGCAGATGGGGTTAAGGACCTTGTTCAAGGGACCAACAGTGGCAACCTGGTTGAGCTGGGGTTCAAACTGTCGACCTTCCGATCAGTAACTCAGAGCGTTATATGATATAAGTATGAGAGCAGATGTATGTCGCTCCAGGACAGGAAAAGAAAAAAGTAAAGAAAAGAAAGGAGAAAAGATGATGTGTTCTTCCAAGGAGTTACTGCATATTATGATATTTGTGCGGATGGACAAACATATAGTGGTTGAGGGTCACTGGAAGACATCGAATGCATTGGTCAGTCCAAAGAGCATAACCAAATACTTGTAATTCCCTGAAGGTGTGATGAATGGCATCTTCCATTCACCACGACCCCCCCCCCCCCCCCCCAAGAACCCCCCCAAATCCAAATAAGTTGTATGCTCTCCTCAAAGTTGGCTTAAAAAAACCCTGGAGAGTTATGGCCTTTAACCTTTAATTATCAATAAGGGGAAACGGTCGCAGTCTTTCTTTGTAAAAATAATAATTAAAAAAATGAAGCCCACCCCTTCTGGTTATGTGGAGGGACAGATTAATCCTAAAGACAGAACATCTTTAATATACAGTGCCATGAAAATATTATATATATGAATATATTTCATATATTTATCCCTTTCTTATTCTTTTTTTTTTTTTTTTTTTTTGGATATTTGTCACTCAAAAGATGTTCAAACTTACAAGGCGTTATGTTGTACCACCCATGGGTCAACAAGTTCAACAATTCACATTGCTGTGGTGAAATTCCCTCCAGTGGATATCACTTACACTGTAATTACTCTGAACCATTTTTTACTCATCCTCATCAGTCAATGGTTTATCAAAATAGACTTCCTATTAAAACTACAATTGATTCAGAAATAACTTACAGTACTAACATGCTCGTATCAATACATTGCTCATAAGCGCAGACATTTGTGGCTGCACAGTTGCATTTTTACTATATACAGTAGTATATAGTTATAGTAGAAACAATGTGATTTACAATGTTACTGTCCAGGGTCAATCAGATAAGGATTTAGTTCCTCCCAGGCAGCTTTTTCTTGCCAGAGTCATCACTGACTTACTCATTATTGATCAGTTTAAAATAAATAACAAAAAATCCGGAATTTAAAATAAAAAAATAAATAAATCTGCTCTGTAACAAGGTCTATTTTAAAAGTGCTATACAAGTACAATTGTGTGTAACTAAAATGAATACCTGCTTTGGCATCACAACACATACAGTATATGGTGACGTTCCTGAATTCACTCAAATTAATTTATTAGTACCAAAAATTTACACATTTGATTGAGTAATCTCAATAATTTTTTAGAGAATGTCTTGAATATATTCTATGGAGCATCGAGCTTTTCCAAATGTACAGTTTAATTGATCTTTATAATTTCATGTACGTATTTTAAGGAGTGGTGTAGTGTATATTTGATTGTGACACAAAATGTAATTATACAGTAAGGTATTCTGGTGTTGGTCACAGAAATACTCACATCCTTAACATACACAGTACATGTGGAAAATCAGCAAGTATACAAAATTGCATAAATTGTTATGAGTATGGTGGAATTTTATAAAAGTACTTTTACTGTGAATGTTGCTAAAGCCAGGTTGAACAGGTTTAAGATTCTTCATAAGAGTGACTTAAATAACATATTTAATAATATAAATAATAATACTAAATACTAATACTGATAATACTATAATACTAACAGAATTATATTATTGATATTATACTTATATATTACACTTGTAATTTTGACAAATATAATGTGGCAAAAATATTGAGACCAACCATAATAACTTAATTTTGCTGTATAAATCCTTGAATTACCTAAAATAATTAGCTCATTGGATATTATAGAATCTATTATCAATTGTTGATTTACATTAAGCTGAAAAGGGTGACAAAGTAACTTCAAAGACTTGTAAATTTTAAATTTACTGTAGGCAAATGGAGACACTTTGGGACTGTGGCTAAAGTAGGGACCCAGTCAAAATGACCCAAAAGGTTGTTGGTTCTAAAGCGAAAAAGGTGATACATATGTATTATCTACAGTACATAAGATGGTGTAATTGTCACGGTTACTGCTTGCCGGACGAAAGAGAGGCATGATAGCAGAGGTGAAGTGATCAAAAGGATTTTAATGATAAAACAAAACAGGGAACGAAAGGAACAGAACATGAACTTAAACCAGGATAAACTATAAACATGACAAACTAACTA
The DNA here is from genome assembly GCA_013621035.1 of Clarias magur. Taxonomy (NCBI): domain Eukaryota; kingdom Metazoa; phylum Chordata; class Actinopteri; order Siluriformes; family Clariidae; genus Clarias; species Clarias magur. Next base: position 33,675 of record QNUK01000397.1, on the reverse strand, counting down.
GACTAGACCTTACAAACAGACCGAGACAGACAGGCTAGGAGATAGACAAAGGCCAGGACAACACAGAGCCAGGAGAACATGGAGCCAGGAAGAACACAGAGCCAGGAAGAACACAGAGAACCAGAAAGAACACAGAGCCAGGAAGAACACAGAGAACCAGAAGAACACAGAACAAGGAGAACACAGAGTCAAACAACATACCAGAACAAGCAGTAAAACCTAGACGAACAGATGCAAGACAAACACCAACTGAACACAGGAACATTTATAACAAACACTAATGAGCAACCTCAGTTCAGGTGAGTGCCACATCACCTGACCGAGGTGCATTCTGGGGATTGGAGTCCTTCACAGAAAAGAACACAAAGAACACAGAAAAAACAAAGGAAGTCTCTGGGCGCTTTGGTGCCCTCTAGGGGTAATCCCTGACAGTAATGGTGTAATTTGATCTGTTTAATTGGTTGTATAAATGTAAGTTTGTGAGCGTACCTAAGGTCATAGTTCCCTTTTTACTTCTGATCACTTGTGCACCTTCAGTCACGTAATATGACTGTCAAATGAAGTTTGAGCTTGCAGAAGACTAGAAATGCTGAAATTATAGAGATAACGTCCATCTATTTAATTCTAATGACTACAGTATAGCCTCAGCCCAGGGAACTGGGCATAAAAATATTATTCTAAACCATTGAGTACCAACCAATGTTTCTCATTTCTCCTACAGGAATTCTATACAGTTTGTTTTTCAGAAATTGTACAAAACATTTGCAGCAGGCATGCTCTGACAATCTTATATTGATTCACAATACTGTCATAAACCACAAATACCCAGTGATGGAAATGTCTTCTGGAGTTCATCTGTCTGCCTCTGAAACATGTTGTCTTTGTGTAGTCACGTTGTTATAATTAGTCTGAACCTGGTATCTTTCTGCAGCAACAGCGGACACAACAGAGCCATCTTAAACATCTTCTAACTGAGGTGTTGGGTTCAACAGGCCAAGTTATAATTTATTTATTTATTTTTTTTTATTTCTTAATTTAGTTCCTTATTTTATTTTATTAAAGATGAGTTGAGTTGAGTTGAGTTGAGTTGAGAAGTTTATCTGGCTAAGATGAATTGATATTGATTTGGGCGAATTAAAATCTTAAAGTCTTCCTGTGTGTAAATGCGGGTGTGAGTGGATATAAAGTCATACTGTACTGTAGCTTCTTTATTGTTGCTTGTCACTTGTGATTCTGTTGCATCTGCATTCAGATGGATATCTCTATATGAGTGTGTGTGCTCTTTTTTCGTTCAGATGATGCAATGTCTGCTGAAAAGCTTCAGAGTTGCAACGGCCATCTCTGAATATTTGTCTGGTTTTATTAAAACAGGAAGGAAATTAGATTTACTATTAGAGAGCCACATCTATAACTTCACCACTTATAGACGCACTGCATTCATTACAAAAAATGTTCTATGATGTCATCCCACACTCAAAACTTTCCTCTTCCTTCCTTTCTTTCTTACTTATTAGTATAACAGTTACATTATATAGTATTAGTAAAATGAAATACTTCTTATGTGTGGATGTATACTGTAGGTGCTGTCCAGAGTAAACCCAGGCACAAGATGGAAGAGCTCAATTAATAAACACTGGATGTAAATTCTTTAATGGATATACATTCTTTAAATCTGCTTTGTAACAAATATTTTTAAGTCCTATACAAGTACTACTTAAATATATTCCCCTTTGTGCATCACCTGTCACAGTGTCTGATTTATGATCCCGTGCTTTGGATTTATTTAATTTGAAGAAAACCATTCACTGTAACTCTCACCATATCTGATAGCAGACACACATAGAGGAAAGTATCTAGGCTCATCAATCAAATGTAATTGGGTAATTGAAAGTAATTTTATACATATATGTCTCACATATATTCAAATATATTTCAAATAAAAATAAACAGCTTCATTGCGTGTTATAGAATTTAATGTTAAATTTCAAGATCCAAAGTATATTTGATTGAAAGATCTGACTGATTTTAAATCCATTTCTGTTTTTTCTTCATATAAAAATGTTATATATTAATTCCCATTTCACAGATCCAAACATACTTCGAACTACAAGAATGATCAAACCAATTTGGTACAGGCACAGTCAGGTACCCAGTTGCAACACAGTCCTCCTCACCAACATTGTTGGGTTCACCCTGTCTCCAGAACCTGAAAGAAGAGAACAGGTCATCAGTTCATTTTAATGGTGTACACACATCGGTCAGTATGTTTACATGATGTAGTATTAGTCTATATTAGTATAAGACTTTTAAAAAACATGTGAGTCTGGTATTATATTAATCCAACTTCTCAAAAGCCAGACTGGAACAAACAGAAAATAAGGTTGTGCTCTGCACTCCAACAGCTCCACTGTTCCTTCCCCGAGATTTTTTCATGCATAACAGCAGAAGAAGCTGCAAACACCATAATCATGAGAGCTAGTGTACAGCATATGCAAAATCTACAGAGCGGTAAAGTTGCTCATCAGTCCACCACTCAACATAGAAGCCATTTTCCACTAGCTAACTTGTCTGTCAGCTCTCCAAACTCCTAACAATAATGTGCCGGAATTTTAGTCCATTCCTTCTGACAGAACTCGTGCAATTGAGTCCGATTTGTTAACCATATTTTCCATTGGATTGAGTTCAAGGCCAGTTGCGTTGACTTTATTGGCCTCCCAGTTTACCACAATGTTTGGAAGTATGCTTGGGAATGATTGTACAATTGTATGATTATCCATAATAAAAGCATTTTTGGTGAAGCCTTATTTTCCTGGTTGATTGCCATGAGACCTTGCTTCAAAATGTACATGGGTGAACAATTTATAGGAATTTTCCATTTAGGTTTCTGAAAGATCCTTTTGTACTACTAGTTGAGATGTTTGTCTTTTTTTGGATAAATTACATGGATAAATTACACCAGGCTCCCATTCAAACAGATAAAAATGCTGTATGTGAAAGCAGTCTTACCCATTGGTCACTGCTGTCCCATCCACCCATTTCCAGTCTCCCTCTTTGTCCATGTCATGAGCACCAATCCAGGCAGGAGTACCCTTTCTCAGATCCTCAACAAAGTCCTGGTGAGAAATCACACACGATCAGAAATCCCAATCAACCCACCGCTTACAAACTCTATAGACCCTATACTGTATAGTTACTTATGTTTTCTACATAATGTCATAACCTCTTTTTGTTTTTCAATTCTCTTATCTTTGTCACGTTTTGGTTTGCGAGGCATAAACGCAGAGAATCCAGGTGTTTGAAGGAAACGATGTATTTTTATTATAAACAAAAACAGGGAGCTTAATCAAAGACACTTTAATTGAAACTGAAACTAAAACACGTATAAAAACACTGAAAGGCACGAACTAAACGCACAGACATGAACGAGGTGAAAATCAACAGATGCAAGACAGCTAAATAAATTCAAGACAACTAATAAATCAACTAAGAAACTAATAATCAACTCGGTTCAGGTGAGCGCCCCACATCACCTGACCAAGGTGCATAAAGGGAAATGAAGTTTAAATAAAAGGAACTACAAACAAAAATCACAGGGCGCTTTGGCGCCCTCTAGGGGTTATCCCTGACAATCTTTTGTAATATATTGGAGGTTAACAGCAGTCGTATAAGCATTTCACTTCATGTTTTTCACTTTCATGCTGTGTATGACTGTGTATGTGACAAATAAATGTTGATTTTTAATAAACCACATGAGTCACTAATTGGTCCGACGGTATCTATTGAGCGTTATATTAGTTCTGCCTATTTGCTGTAAGCCTGTTTAACCATTAAATCATTTTCTTTATTTTTTATTTTGCCATTTATCAATTTAAACAAAAATAATAGTGAATTGATATTCACCTTACCGTATGTGGCTAATGTTAACCGAGTTAAAACAAATAAACAAACAAAAAAACATTCAAAACATTCCTCATTTGCTCTGATGTTTTTTCTCCATAGAAATTAACAATCCAAACAGGGATCTGTGTAATCTGTTATTGGATCTGAAGTTGCAATGTAATTTTAACATTGCAGTAGAACAGATATATAACCATAAATATATTGAGCTCATTCAAAGTCTTTAAAAATTAAAAAACAAAAAGTCTTAATTAAAAGAAGGTCAGTTCCATAATTTCTTACTCGCCTGCTCTTCCCTGCTCTTTATGATCACCAGGTCTGCTCCTTTCCCCTGGCAGTCCTGTCTGCTCTCACGCCAGCTTCTCTTCTCAGTAGAGAGGTAATAAATACTAGAGCTGAAGAATCTCCATCCTGTGTGTTCATGTCAAGTAACAGATGAAAATACAAGCACATTGATTACAGCACTGTATTATAACTTCAAACAAGGATTTTCATAAGTTCAGTGTAATCTTTTTCACACAAAAAGATCTATAAAGTCCACTGGAAGACTGTGACAAATCAAATAACTGCTCTTTACAACCATGAAGATTGTACCAGCATCTCACAAATTACAATAGAGCTCTTGCTAATTGAATAAGTATGACACATCACAATTTAGAGCAGGAGTCTGAAACCCTCTTGCAAGCTATGAATAGCTTCAATAGCTTACTATCAGGTTCTCAGTTTAACAGAACACATGTACAAAAACTGATACAATAAATTAACTCAGTAAACACTTTAAAATCTCAACCAAACAAATTTACAGAAGTTCTGCCTTCTTCATACATAAAATAATTTTTTCATCTACAGTATTAATTGAATCATCTACATTATTAACTGAGTTAAAATGATAGTGATACAGCACCTTATGCATAAAAATGTTTTATAAAATTTATATATAACTTTATAGAACTGCATTTATATTCTTTTTCTGTTATTTATCCTGGGATACCTCTCTATAGAACAGTATTTGGCAGGTGGTCTTATCCTGAGCAACTAATTTGATTAGATGTATAAATTAAGTTATACATCTACTGTAAGTAGCCTAGGGTTATGCCTTGGTTTTTCAAGGCTCTGGCAGCTTGGTAGAGCTGGGATTTGAGCTCATAACATTCTAGTCTTATTCTAACTCTAACATTCATATTCTAATACGTTTTTAAGGTTTTAATGATAGAGATGGAGATTAATTACTGAGATACCACTATCACAGGTGTGGAAGAACTGTTAAACAAGTTGTTGAACCCTAGGGCTGGGCGATATGGCTGAAAACTGTATCACGATATCAGTCTTTCATATCGGTCGATATCGATAATTATTAATATTTTTTATGACCATTTTAAAATAAGAACCAGGAGAAAAATATATTACATTTAAACATTTTTGTTTTAAACTTAACCTTCCTCTGATCATAATCCGCTCAGTTATTAAGACAGAAATGTCAACAACCGTGGAAAACTCAAATAATTAAAATGTAAACATAAGTCTAAAGTCGCAATGAACGCTAAACAATTATCTCTTAACATTTAAGGCACAAAATGAAAGGAAATGTTTAATAAAGTGTAATAAAATAGTGTTAAATATAAACAGAGAAATCTGAGAATGTAGTTCAGTATAAACTTTTTATAACCCGTCTTCTCGGCAGTGCTAAGCGGAAGCATGTCTTTGGCTATGTGATCTGCCACCGCCTCCGTTATATCTTTGTACCGTTTAGATTCTTTGTCATGAGGCTCTGATGCAGAGAACATCTCCATGGTGGTGTGCTGCTTGTGCGGTGTTGCCGCTACAGATGTTGTTGGTTGAATACGGCTGTGCTTCAAAGGGTTAGCGCGGCTAATACCCCTATCTCACCTATGCGGTTTGACTCGTGGTGAGATGCGGTGTTAGGCACCGTGAGCCGCCGCGATTACCCACCGACGTTCCGCGAAGTTCTGCAAGGTCCGCCAAAAGAATTAAACATGTTTAAACATGCGGAAAGATGGAAACGTAATCATAGTGCCAAAACTCGCGGTGAATCATTATGAACCGTACTTACGGCTACCGCGCAAAACCACGAAGGTGAGATAATGGTATAAGGTGGTACATAAAGCTCGCTGTCTTGGCGGGGACGATGGTCTTGCCTAATTTAAAGACAACATTGGTCTGACTACGGTCAGACTTATAATATCCAAAAAACTGCCATAGTAGCGAGCGGACTTTTCCTCTTTTATTTACAATTTCCTCGCTCGCTGCGGCACTCATTTTCTTCTTATGAAGAGCACAAGACAACGAAATGGCGCAACCAAATATGATGCTGTTACATCATTAGCTGTTAGCTTATCACCCCCTACGTTGCTAGGTTACCAGAGAGCGAGTGCCTTTGTTAATGCAACCAAACTAGATTCGTAACCTCTGTTTTCTTCCGACAAAGAATAAAACATAACGAGTGTTTTACTGAACACATTTTTTATCGATATCGATTACGTGCCTGTTGCCGATACATATCGTTATCGTTTTATCGCCAAGCCCTATTGAACCCATTAGAACAAATTCTGGATCAGATGCAGAAGTTGAGTGGTGAACCTGCCAGGAGAGAGTTGTAGTATTCCAGTCTTGAAATAACAATGGACTGAACATGGACTTTGTGGAGAGATAAGGATGAATTCTTCTGCTGTTATAAAGACCAAATCAACATGTGTCTGCAATGTTAGCAATGTGGGAGGGGGGGATAGTTAATGGTCCAGGGATATCCCAAGGTAGGTGTGATCTGCAAGTTGTTCAGGAGATTATAAGATCCTTGTCTTATTCATATATATTTTCCTGAGGGCAGGAATAATCCTTGCTTTCTCAAGTGCAGCAGAAACATGACTAGATGAAATGGAATGGATGCTGATACAGGCCTGTGAAAAAATATTTCCCAAATGCAGCTTTTAAATTATTATGTCCAAACCTTTATGCCCCTGAAACTAATAACTCGTCATCCTTGGTGGCAACAACTGCAATCAAATTGTGATAACTGGTGATATGTTTTTAATATTGCTATGGAGGACTTTTGGCCCAGTCTTTCAGAATATTTATAAATCAGCAATATTGGAGGGTTTTCGAGCATGAATTGTCTTTTTTAGCCTTTCAGAGGTGGATCATTGGATCATTGTCCTGCTGCAAAAACCAAGAGCATATGAGCTTGAGTTAGGACTAATAGCCGGACATTCTCATTCAATATTTTCTGGTAGAGTGCAGAATTCATGATTCCATCAATTATGGAAAGACATCCAGGTCTTAAAGCTGCAAAACAGCCCCAGACCGTCACACTACCACTACCATGTTTGACTGTTGGTATGATGTTCTTTAACGAAACGCTATGTTATTTTTACACCAGATGTAACAGGATGCAAACCTTCCAAATAGTTCAACTTTTGTCTGATTATCCACAGAATATTTACCCCAAAGTTTTGGAGATAATTAAGATGCTTTTTCGGCAAGTATGAGCCAAACTTTTGTCTTCTTTTTGGTCAACAGTGACTTTCGTCTTGGAACTTTACTAATAAGTGTAAATCCTAAATACAGTATGAAGCAGTAAAGGTGATGAGTAAGTGAGTGAGATGAGGAAGGTTCACAACTGTTTCAAGTTTTCTTCAATTGTGAATAATGGCTTCTACCATGTTCGCTTGAGTCCCAAAGATTTCAAAATGACTTTTTAACCATTTCTAGATGGATACATGTCAAATCCTTTGTTTCCCATTTCTAATTTATTTAGGTAAAAACATGATGTATTGCTCTTTCAGATCTTTTAACATGCTTCCCATTTCTTTGTAAGTGGTTTCTTTATTCAGTAGGACTGGCAGTAATCAAGCCTAGAAGCCTAGTGCCAAAAAAAAAAAAAAAGAAGAATGGGGCAAATACTTGTGATTACACTAATATTAATGATTCCTAGTCAGGAAACCAACCTCAGAATTACCTTCTAAATCTCATGCAGTCTGCAGATAATTAACATATTTACTCGTTCAATATAACGGACCTGAAGTAATCAGAGGTTTTTTTCATTAGTTGTTGCATCTCTATTACTCTATATTGATCTTATCCATTATGTTGAAGTCAGCATATCTAATGGTGTTTTTTCCTCCAGCTCTCTCGGTTCCTCTTTCTCTTGCACTACATTTCCCACTTTCTCTCTGTTGAACTAAACATCATACTTCTGGGAAACCAGGGACCCAGACCCCCTTCTGCTCTCTGGACCTGCCTGATACATCATGATGCCCCTCTTCCAGCTGGAGGTTTCGTCCACTCACTGCTGCTCCTGATTAACCCATATGACCTACTTAATCATAACTACAGTCATGCTGATCATTTTAATAATGAAATTGTTTACTATCTAATCCTTCAACAGTTGTTAATATCAATAAATGGGTTGTTATATCAACTAGAAATAGTTCTTGTTACACAATAACACTTTCGACCAAATAGCACACGGTTATGCAAGTGATTTTTTATGGTGCCACAATCCATGCTTCTTGTCTGAAGTTAAGATAGCTCCCAATCACATTTATTAGGATCATTGATGATATTATGATGATTTAATAGGATCGATTAAAATTTGATAACAATGTCAAGTTTGCAATAGCGTAAGTGCTAAATCTTGGCAGTGAGACATAAGTGGAACATCAAAGCTGGCTTTATGGCAACATCATTTAGAACGCTTCAGCAGGGAAACCAATTCCAATTTCAAAATGGCCCACAAATGACTAATTAACCTCATCTGGTGTAGTTTTATTCGATTTTATTCTATTTACTATTATTTATTAGAAAGTACCTAAAGTAGCTAATCACCTGATTGAAATGAGTTTGCCAGAGCATCAAATGCTCTAAAATATAAACGATGGGATACTTCAAGACTAATTTGGGGAAGATATGAATTAATTTGTCAGTTAATTATCATGATTGTTTAATGTACTGCAGATATCATTTGTGCTGAGAATTTGAAACGATCATTCACCTACCCATTGATGAAAGCTTCATTCGGAATTCATCTGCGTTCCTCTGGAACTGGTCTCTTTCTTCAGCCACTTTTTTGTAGGCTGCCTCTAATTGATCTTTCCCAGCAGTCAGGTTGGTGTAACTGGTCGGTATCTGTTCTCGCCCTGTAGTCAGCTTGACCCACAGTATTGTGATAACAACCAGCAAGAGAACAACCAGTATCAGCAGGCACACCACAGCCAGTCTGTAAGTCTTGTGTCCTGAAGTGTTTAAATATATATTGTAAAGTGTAAAGTGAATAAATATATATTATCTAGAATGAGGTAGTTGTTTCGGTATTAATTTGCACTAAATTGAATTGGTTAACTTAGTATACAAAGTGTGTGAGTGTGTGAGCATACCTGAAGTCTTATCTCTCTTATTGCTTCTGGTCGCTTGTGTTTCTGTTGTATCTTCACTCATGCAGAGATCTTCACATGACTGGGAGCTCTCCTTTTGATAGGCTGACTTGCTGTCTGCTGAAAAGTTTGTATAAACTGAATAATTCATCTTTCTGTGATGATGCTGGAAGGACAGTGAGCTTTAAATCTTTTGTAAATGTGGATCTCTACAGTGCGGCGATGCAGTCTCCAGCTGACACTGTCAACAGTGTGTGTGTGTGTGTGTGTGTGTGGCAATGGAGTCTCCAGCTCACAGTCAACTGTGTGTGTGTAGAGACAAAAGAAAAAAAGAAAATTCTCCTCTTCGTACATTATCATATTCATGTGCCACGTTTTTGACACACATCAATAACTTTTCAAAATTTGAGTACAACATCCATGTTTTTTGTGTCAGAATTCTCAACTAAAACTTGCTTGAAAATCATGCAATGGTCTGTTTACAGGTGGCTAAAAAGTGCCAAAAAGGTTTCACGATTCATAATGCCATATTGGTTTTATTTAAAGTAGTGCTTAGTCAAGTTTTTGTATCATATTGCAAAGTCCGTTTGCCAAGCAAATTCAGAGAATGACTCCATATTCTAGTGGGAAAAAGGCACCTCTGTCTACAGACATGTCTACCAGGAATTTCAAAGTTCACATTGATTACTGATTCTCCAGACTGCATAAGTAAAACAGACACACCATGAAGTATTCATTCATGCCTTCTTTAATAAACCATTCACTTATTTTGCGTTTGCACATTCTGGTTTTGGATCTCATTTGTTTCCTTTTTTTCCTGATCCTTGTCTTGTCTCTGAATACCCACCCATGTCACACGTGTTCCACCGCAGTCTCAGGGAATAAGATCTGGCTGACCGGATTACTGAGCCGCCACTTTGCCTCTCCCTAGTGTGTCTACATGTGTATATGTTTCACATTAGCACTAAATCAAGTTCACCTGTGTCTTCCCTGTGTGTCTTCCTATTTATACCAGCCGGTCCCAAAGCCCTTTGTCTGTTCACTGTTGTTCTCGTCTATGTTGTGTGTGCTTGTGCCGTCACGGGTTCTGTGTTCGTACGTTCCTCCCCCAGGACTGACCTAACCCGTGACGGCACAAGCACACACAAGAGAGCGGGACAATCACCTGTTCCAATTTCAAGTTCATGACGGAGAGACTCTTTGCGTTTTTTGTGTGTGGTTTTCACCCCTGTTGGAGAGACTGTGAAACCTCGGCAGCTCCAGCCTGGAGCGTTTGTTTGTTGATTTTTTTATGCTTCGTTCATGTTTGACTTTTGAATGTGTAAATGTAAAAGAAAGGAAGAAGAAAAAAGAAAGAAAATAAAATATTCTAAGTTGATCACCCTCCATCTGCGTCCACCTTTTCTAGTAATCATGACAACCCAGACCTAGTGTCCATTTTTAAATGACTCCCAGGAGAAGGCAAATTTAGACTATAGCATTTTTTCCTGCCTGTTTCCCTCCATAATGTTGCATTTTCTTTTATTGCATTTTTCACTTTCCTCTGTTGCATTTTCATTTTCTTAAAAGGGGTTTTAAGTGTTATGTGAAAACAACAAGCAGAGACCACACTTTTTCAAATCTGTCTAAATCCCTACAAAATTTTGACTAGGCACTGGACCTGGCAAACCTTTACCTTATTCAGTGTGTTAACTACGGAATCTTTTATCTGTCCTACCCATCGTTCATTGTAGCTTTATTTGTGATACGCTTATAAATCTTCTCAAAGTATAAAGCAGTGCGCGCAATTCTTTCTTTCTCACTCTGTCTCTCTCAAAAGAAAGAAAAAGCATTCTACCTTGATGTTAAGCAAGCACTAGTGAAATGCTGGAATAAGTGCAATCGTGCAGTCGGGGATTATATAGAGAAATAACTAACCCATTGGTCACTGTTGTATAGTCCACCCATTTCCATCCCACTCAACCCCCCCATAGTGGTCATTTGCACCAATCCAATCCTTTTTCTTCCTCAGTCCTGTCTGCTCTCACTCTAGTTCTTTTTCTCAGTAGAGGCGTAATGAAGACTGGAGTTGTGTATGCATCTACATCCTGTTGTGTTAATGTCTTTCTATGTTCAAACAGAAGATTAAAACTGAAGCACATTCATAACATTCATATCATTCATTACTAGACACACAGACTCTTGCAAAACTAAGTCCACTAAATTATGTACTTGGTGAATGTTTGGTTTAATATGATACGATACCGAAGTCATTGATCTGTCTCTTTATTCTTATAGACTTGGTATATCCAAGATGATTATCCAAAGTATTTAAACCCTGCCTCTGATGATGAGGAGGGGTGAAATGCGAGTTGACTGCTGTAACTGCTGTCTAAAAAACAGACAACCCCAATGGTTCCTTTTCACATCAAAACAAAGGCATGTGACCAGGAACCAGGGAGGAAAGAAAAACAGTAACCAGTAAACCAGGTGAGTAAACTCCTGATGATGATGATCTGGTGTGTATAGACTCACAGACACACACAACCAATGGCAACAGACTGTACAGTCACATTCCCAGAGGTTCTCTCATCCTCTGAAACTGGATGCTCTCTTATGCAATTTTTTAAAACTGTTCTCTAAATGGTTTCTCTCTTTAGCCAGTGTTTTGTATCTGGTCTTTAATTGTTGCTTCACAACAGTCAGATTACAGTCAGGTCTGTAACTGGTCTCTTTCTGTAGTACGTTTGTTGTAACTGGTCTGTAACTTATCTTTTTTTAATAGTCAGGTTGTAAATGGTCTTTCTCTATAGACAAGTAGTTGTAATTGGTCTCTAACTGGTTTCTCTTTGTAGTCAGGTTGTTGAAAGTGACTCACAGTACCGTGAGAGTAGCCAGCACGCAAACAACCAGCATCAGCAGATACAATACCGCAAGTCTGCAACATCTGCTTCCTGTACTGCTTCCTAGACTTAAATAACTACTATGTGTATGAGCTACACAGAATGGTGTCAAATTGATTTGTGGTTTTAAAATGTAGTAATTTTATTTTCAAACACTTATATAAATATAAGCATATTTTGTGTATATATGTGGGTGTACATAACTGTTGTCATAATTCCTTTATGACTTCTGACCTGCTGCTTGCCAAAAAGCTGATTCACTCATCTTTTTTTTTTCATGTTTCCTTCTTTAAAGACCCTGGACCTTCAGTCTATTTTAACCACCGATCTTTACATTCGTTACTGCAGCTCTCTCTGATGAGCTCTCTATTGTAAAAAATCTCTGTTCTCAGAACAGGAAGTAAAGGTGTAATCTCATCTCCCACATACGGACCGCGCAAGACTCAAGAATCTACATACTGTTTTTGTACTTAGACTTATATTCTCCATCAGAGACATTTTCTCATGCTTGTTTAAACATGTTATAGTTTATATACACGTACAGTGGAACCTCGGATTGCGAGTAACGTGGTTTATGAGTGTTCCGCAAACCGAGCAAAGATTTTTAATACATTTTTAATCGGAAACTGAGCAAGTATTAGTTTACAAGAAAATATTCTAAGTTGATCACCCTGCATCTGCATCCGCCTTTTCTAGTACTCATGACAACCCAGACTTAGTGTCCATTTTTAAATTACTCCCAAGTATTAGTAAGTATTAGGTTACGAGCGCCGAGTATCATGAATCACGCATGCGACTCTTATTTTGACACCGAGCAGCAAGTGAGCGATTTTTCTCTCTATTGCGCTGTGGGAATTATGGGTAATCGTCTCCCCTGCTTCGTCCCTGTGTCAAAATAGGAGTTCCCTGCTGCGTCTTAGTGCTCGTCTCTAATAAACACATTTTTACACACACACACTTACTTTGTGTGTGCGTGCGCGCGCATAATTTGACAACGACACAGACAGACAGAGAGACCGACCGACACACACACACACACACACACACACACACACACACACACACACACACACACACACACAGACAGACAGATCTCCCCGGCTGCGCTTTATTTACACAGAAAACTCAGCTCTGACGCGATTCTTTTCAAAGGTAAAGTGCTGGTTCATTTGTAATTTTTAATTTTTTCTTTACAGCAGTGATTCCGTTAGTATGCTCATGCGAGTATCATTATAGAGATTTCTTTTTTTTCCCTGTTAAAACAGTGTTTGCATTGTGTATGTTAGTTGTGAAACTTAAACAGTAAAACTCCTTCTCCCACCCCATACATTGCTTTTTAAGACGAGGCGAGGGGCTAATTCCACACACACACATACATACAAATACACGGCGCCTGCACGCACAAACGGAAACACTTAACTACTATGATAAGTGCATGTTATTATTTATTTTATTTTATTTTATATGTTGTATGAATTATTTTTATGTATTTATTGTTTTGGGCTGTAGAACGAATAATTTGAGTTTTCATTATTTCTTATATGAAAAGTCTATTTGGTATACGAGTGTTTTTGGAATACGAGCCCACTTCCGGAACAAATTATGCTCATAATCCAAGGTACCACTGTACAATTATGTTATAGGGGAGTTGGGACAACAAGGTAAAGTAGTTGATGGTTATCCTGTTTGTAATGAATAAAATATGATGGTGCAACATTTGCTCTAAAATTACCAGTCAAAGTTACAAACAAAAAAACAACAATGGTCCTTAGCCTCCTACTGTATATAGCATTATGCAAATGTTTAGGAACAACCTGATAAATGAAAATTTTTGATTATTTTTAGCAAACATTGGTGCATAGTTACTCTTCATGTCATAAATTTAACAAAGATATAAAAAAAAAAAACATTTTTGTGGCACTTACATAATCAGTACTTAGTAACACTTCCTCTGGCAGACATCTTGTACTTGGGATTTTCTCTCATTCGTCCTTGTGAAAGGTTTCTAGTTCTGTAATATTCTTTGGTTGTCTTACATGCACAGCTGTTTTAAGATCTACTCTCAAAATTTTAATGATGTTTAAATCAGGGACTGTGATGGCCGTTCCAAAACCTTCAGCTTGCGTCTCTTGAGGCTTTCCATAGTGGATTTCGAGGTAGGATCATTGTCCTGTTGTAGAAGCCGTCCTCTTTTCAGCTTCAGCTTTTTTACAGATGGTGTGATGTTTGCTTCCAGAATTTGCTGGGATTTAGTGGAATCCATTCTTCCTTCCACCTGTGCATGTTTCCTGTGCCACTGGCTGCAACACAACCCGAAAGCATGATAGATCCACCCCCATGATTAATTGTTGGCAAGGTGTTCTTTTCATGAAATGCTGGTCGTTTTTTTTCTCCAAACATGCCTTTGCTGATTGTGGCCAGAGAGTTCAATTTAAATTTTATAGGTTCACAGCACTTGTGTCCAAAATGCATCAGGCTTCTGTAGATGTTCTGTTACATACTTCTGACATTGGATTTTATGATGGGGACGCAGGTAAGGTTTTCTTCTGCTGACCGTTCCATGAAGGTCTTGTGGAACGGTGCACCACCACTCCAGAGTCTGTTGAATCTTTCTGCAGCTTTTTTTGCAGTCAAATGGTTGTTTTGATTTGTCTTTCTGACCAGCATACGAGCAGTTTTCTTGGTCTTCCAGGTCTCATCTTGACCTCCATAGTTCCCCTGGACTGTCTTCCCTTAATTACATTTCTCACTGTGGAAACTGCAAGCTGGCAATGCTTTGGTATCTTTTTATAGCTTCTTCTGCATTGTGGGCATCAATAACTTTCATTTTCAGAGTATTACACAGCTGCTTAGAGGAACCCATGGTTGTTGAGTGCCCGCAAGTGTGTGCACAAGGTTTGAAGAGTCAAAGTATTTGTAAGGCTTTGAAATTGGCATTTACTAATGACAGCTGTTGCCATGCATCAGATCTAATGAGCTGATTAAAGTCTGAAAACTTGTAAAAAGAATCTGAGACTCTAGAACTCTTAGGGTGCCCAAACTTTTGCACAGTGCCATAATAATGTTTTTATTTTTTTGTTCAATGTATGGCATAAGAAGTAACTATGCATCAGTGTTTGCTAAAAATATTGTGCTTTGTTTTCCATTTCCAAGAGAGGCTGTGTTAACATCTTTTCAACTGAAAAAGCAGCAAAATCTGTTATTTATCAAGGAGTGCCTAAACTTTTGCATACAACTGTATGTAAAGTTCACAAACTGTGAATTTCATATGCAGGAAGTCTTCAGCGCTACACCATCAGTCAACTGGATGTTTGTCCTTGACCAAGCCAATAGGTGAAGTGGTGAAGCGTTTTAGCTGAGAAGTATGGAATACTGGGTGGATCCGGGGCGCTGCAGGCAGCTGAAGCCGTTAGGTGACGGGGTTGATTCGGAGGGTGATGCAGTATGGACCGATGAAGCGAGGTGATAATTTCCTGGATTCTGTCTGCAGGTGTAGATTTTTTGTAGACAGCTATACCTTGTCACCTACGTGGTACAATCGCCCTGGTGGGTGTCGACGGCGGTGCTGAGTGATGTAACGGGTGTTGGCGCGTTTGATGGCAAGGTTTGCTTGGTTCCATAGCCGTCGACACCGACGGACCAACTGTTGGGCCGATGGTACTTCAACCTCCGGTTCTTGGTGGTCGAACATCGGAGGCTGGAAGCCGTGGCATGCCTCAAATGGGCTTAAGCCGGTGGCGGATGAAATGTGGAGGTTGTGTGATAGTTCAGCCCAGATGAGGTAGCGAGCCCAGGAGCATTGATGGTTGGCGACAAAGCACCTCAGGTAGTGCTCCAGTTGTTGGTTGGTCCGTTCCGTCTGACCATTGTAGCCGTGTGGTAGCCAGAGGACAGACTATAGGTGGAATGGATCAGACGGCAGAAGGCCTTCCAGAACCGTGAGGTGAACTGAGGCCCCCTGTCCGAGACGATGTCCTTTGGGAACCCATGCAGGCGGACTACATGTTCTAATATCAACTCGGCTGTTTTCTTAGCTGACGAGAGCCCGGGAAGGGCTACCAGGTACACAGCTTTGGAGAACCGGTCGACGATAGTGAGGATGGTGTTCTTTCCTTCGGAAACCGGCAGGCCCGTGATGAAGTCAATGGCAATGTGTGTCCAGGGCCGGCGGGGAACAGGAAGTGGTTGAAGCTCGCCCGGAGATGGTTGATTTACATCCTTGGCCCTGGCACACACTGTGCATGCCTGGATGAACTCGTGAACATCCTTGGTCATGGTGGGCCACCAGAAGGCGTGCTGTATGAATTGAAAGGTGCGACGTATTCCGGGGTGTCCAGCGAGGAGAGAGGAATGCCCCCATTGGATGACCTCCGTCCTGATGGTGTCGGGTACATAGAGTCGACCAGGCGGTACACCTGTCGGTTCGGTCTCCACAGCCTGTGCCTGGCGCACCCTCATCTCCAGATCCCAGCGGAGTGGTGCTATGACCCTGGTGGGAGGTAGGACAGGCGCGGGCTCTGCCCGGGGGACGTCTTCCTCATGCTGTCGGGAGAGCGCGTCAGCCTTGGTGTTCTTGGACCCCGGGCGGTATGATAGATGGAAGTTGTAACTCTCGAAAAATAACGCCCACCGCGTCTGTCTAGGGTTAAGCTGTTTCATTCTTTGGATGGTGATTAGATTCTGGTGGTCGGTTCAGACGATGAACGGCTCTCTGACGCCCTGGAGCCAGTGACGCCATTCCTCCAGAGCCCACTTTATGGCCAACAGCTCGCGGTCCCCTACCCCGTATTGCTGCTGAGTGGGGTAAAATTTTCTGGAGAAGAAGCTACAAGGGTGCAGCTTCTGATCTGGACTTCGTTGGGAGAAAACAGCCCCGGCGCCCACATCTGAAGCGTCCACCTCCACAACGAATGGTTTGCTTGCGTCTGGATGGAGGAGAATTGGTGCGGTGGTGAAGCGGTGACACAATTCCTGGAAGGCGGAGATGGCGGCAGAGTTGAGGGTGAAGGGGTGAGAAGATGGTCGTGTCATGGCGGTTAAAGGAGCTGCAACCGTACCGTAGTCCCAGATAAAGCGACGATAGAAATTTGCAAACCCGAGAAACCGTTGAAGTTGCTTGAGGATCTTGGGTAGGAGCCAATGATGCACAACTTCCAGTTTCTGCGGGTCCATGGCCACACCCTGGGACGAGATAACAAAACCCAGGAACGTGGTGGAGCGATCGTGTAAAGCGCAATTCTCCAACTTAAAATACCGTTGATTGGCAAGCAATCACTTGAGGACCGCCCTGACGTGTTGTACATGTTCGTCAACAGTCCGGGAGTAAATGAGGATGTCGTCTAGGTAGACGAACACCCAGCGGTCTAGCATGTCTCTGAGAACATCATTGATGAATTGTTGGAATGCAGCAGGTGCGTTACAGAGTCCAAAAGGGATGACCAGGCTTTCATAGTGTCCTGTGGGGGTGATGAAGGTCGTTTTCCACTCATCACCCTCTCTAATGCGCACCAAGTTGTAGGCGCTCCGGAGGTTCAACTTAGTAAAGATGGTGGCACCAGAGAGGGCGTCCAGGGCAGAGTTGGTAAGCGGCAATGGTTGTCGGTTCTTGATGGTGATATCGTTGAGCCCCCGATAATCGACACATGGATGTAAGTCACCTCCTTTTTTCTTTACAAAGAAGAACCCCACTTTGGCAGGTGAGGAGGAGGGCCGGATGGTACCTTGGCGAAGGGCGCTGGAAACATACTCCTCCATCCTGCATCTCGGTGGAAGATAGTGAGTAGAGATGGCCACGGGGCGGGACGGAACCCGGCTGAAGGTCAATTGCTTTACAAAACACTTCAGCCAGGTCCCGGTAAGACGTCGGGATGCTGTTGGTGTCGACTTTGGGGGCCTCGGGCTCCCTAGAACACGTCCCAGCACGGGCCCGTAGGCAGAGTTCAGTGCAGGTCGGCCCCCATTGTAGAATCCGGTTCTGTGTCCAAGAAATAAGTGGGTCATGCTGCAACAACCACGGGTGGCCGAGGATGATGGGAGGAGATGAGATGGAGGTGACATAGAATTGAACCTGTTCTTCGTGTTGGTTGATGATGAGGGTGATTGGCTGTGTTCGAGAGGTGATAGGGCTGGAAGAGAGGGGCCGACTGTCAACAGAGGTGATGTTTACGGGCTGGGATAATGCCTCGATTTTTACCCCCAGTTTTTTGGCGTAAGAAGAGTCAATAAAGTTACCCGCGTACAAGTGCTCGTACCGTGAGACGGGAAAAGTTGGTCAAAGTGGCGGAGAGGTGGATGGAACCCGGTGAGCTGCTCCTACTGCTCACCGGGCCTGCGCATTTCCCGGACGCAGAGGGCAGATAGCTCTGTAGTGTGCTGCCGATCCACAATATGCGCAGAGACCCTCTCTGAAGCGGCGTTCCGATTCTGCAGCGGTTAAGGAGGCGCATCCTAATTGCATGGGTTCCCCGGCTCCGGTGTCAACCACGGTGGGAGGTGGAGAACCGACTGATCTGTTAGGTGCAGTTGCAAATGAGGAGCGAGCTTCAGGAACAGGCGTGTAAAAGAAGAAGGAGGAGGATTGGGATGTGAAATGGGGCAGTGATGGTGTGATGGACGGCAGGGTGCAAGGAGCTGGCTTGGTTTGGGCGAGCAGGCGCTGGTCGATTCGGAGGGCGAGTTGAATTAAGCCCTCCAACGTAGCTGGAAGTTCTCGTCCAGCAAGCTCGTCCTTGATGCGCGCAGCCAGTCCCTCGTAGTAGGCTGTCCGGAGGGTGGCATCTCCCCAGTCGGTCTGGACAGCCAGGGTTCGGAAATCTGCCGTGTAGCGGCTCACGGACGAGCCTCCCTGCCGCAGATGATATAACTTGGAGTCAGTCTCGACCTCAGCAGCAGGATGTTCAAAAGTTAGCTTTAGTTGATGGGTGAACTTGGTGTATGAATAGGCGACATCTGAATCCGAGCGAAGGACCGCCGTGGCCCACTCAGCTGCCTGCCCGGATAGCAACGAGACAAGAAGTGCAGCGGGCAGTCGGTCTGTGGAATATCTGGTGGAACTAAACTCAAACACAAGATCCAATGATTTTAAAAACACAGTGCATTTCCCATGCACTGTGCCATCACAGTGCACTGTGCCATCCCACTTATCTGGTAGAGCTATGAAGACATCAGAAGAGGAGGGGGGGTGGCGGCACAACAGCCGCTGCGACGGGCGTGGCAACTGCCGGCTGAGCGCCTGCCCCGCGGAGGGTCACGTTCTCCTGCCTTAGCTCCGCCACCTTGCGGCGCAGGGCCGCGACGTCTTGGATGCCTTTGCGGAGAACCGCAACTTCACTATGGAGCTGATCGATCAGCTTAGCATGTTGGTCAACCACATCGCAGAGGTGAGCATAATCTGCTGGGTTTACTGCTGTTGGCTCAGTCATTCTGTCATAAACACAGAGATGGACCAGAAGACTAGCAGTTAGCCCTGTAGCGTGGATGGTAAACCCAAACGCGGAAGTAGCGCAAGCAGCGCAAGCAGGCAGGATAACCACGCTGTTATTTTTAGAACTCTCCCGAAGCGAGAGCAAGAGTCTACACAAATAAACTCGTGTTCTAATAACACACACTCAATCGAAAGCAAAACCAAAGAAAGTGAGTACTCACGATTAGACGGACACAGCGTCAGCGATAGCATGGGCAAACTCAATGACTGGGCAATGTGTGGAGCCATCTTGTCTCCTTTTATGCTTCCTGAATAACGACCGTACTACTTCCAGGTCCTAGTGCTGGTCGTGTTAGGAGTGCGCATGCAAAATGATCTCCTTTGGTTCAATCCTCTGCATGTCTGTCTTTTATGTCTTGTTTTGTACCCCCCCCCCTCCTCGTCTGTACTTTAATGTTTATTTTGTACTATGTTTACATTAGTAATATTGTAAAGTGTCCTTGTGCTCTGGAAAGGCACTATATAAACAATTATATATTATTATTATTATTATTATTATTATTATTAAAAGAAAATTTATGGAAGTGTGTATGTGGGAGAAAAATGTGTCTAGATAATGAGATTGTCCCTGATGATCAAGCCAAAAGTGGTGACGACAGTGGCAAGGAAAAACTCCCTGAGATGACTCTCCCTAATACAAGAGTGTGTAGAGAGCATATTTTGAGTCTTTTAAATATTTAAAGCCAATTTTAGATTTAACAATGAATATTGCAATAGTTTGAAAGAATCTTCTAGGAACACTATAGTTTGATTTATAGAATGCGCTGCTGTATAAACAATGGTATTGTCAGACCAGCTAAAGCGGCAGAGCAAGTGAAATCACATCGGCCTACAAGCATGGCGAAAACAAACTACAATTCCCAAAAGTCTCGCTCCATGTCAGCTGAATTCTAGAACACCTGCAACCAATTAACCAGATGCTTAAATAGGACTCAGCAACAGAGGGACTTGTAGTGATTGTATTATTGTGTATGACCTTGCTCCGTTTAATAGTTTCCGATTCCTTGCCTACCCTAGTTTGTGTGTTTTGCTGATCGACCGACCCTTGCCTGTCCTTTTGACTACGACTATTGCTTACCTGTGTTTTGTTTACGACTATGAATAAATACTGCCTTTTACCTGCACTTGCGTCCTCCTTCACGTTAAACCTGATGGGTATTATCAGCATAAAAAATGGATTTTAGCTGCAGTTATCCCTTGGCCTAAATTATTTATACTGTATAAAATGAAAATAAAAGTGGTGGTAAAATGGAACCCTGTGGAACACCTTTATAAATTTTTTAATCTGTAGAAGTATAGTTATCAGCTGTGACACACTGTGTTCTTCCTGATAAATAAGCTCTAAACCATTTTAAACGAATTGTACTGAAGGCTACACATCTGAGTCTCTGCAACAGAATTGTGTGATCAACAGTGTCAGATGCTTTAGAAAGATCAACAAATAAAGCATCTAAACTAGTAATACCATTTGAAACAAGCATGGCTGCTGTTATAATGCTGTGTCCAGACCTAAAATCCTATTGGAATTCATTTAAGATATTATTTTCCATTAAAACCCATTTAACTTGATCATTTACTAAAGACTCAAAGACTTTTGCCATCAGTGATAACCTTGAAATCAGCTGATAATTATCTAATTCATAAGTGTCATCACCTTTTAACAAAGGGAGAATGTTACATTCCAAAACATACTTGGGTGGTTGTTTTGGTTGTCTGTTGCACTTTTTCTTTTGTTTCAGGGTTCTTAGTGGTTCCATCCATCGTTTGCTGCTTCTGATTGGTTGGCTTAAGTTGCATTACATCAACCAATCTCGTCATTCCACTCTTCTGATTGGCTGCTGCATATCTCATTGCCTCAACCAATCCCGTCATTCACTCTTCTGATTGGCTGCAGCACATCTTTGTACTTCAACCAATCTTCATCCACCAGCTGGCTTAAGAAGCTGTTTCAGGACTTGGAGGCAGTCTTGAGACTCACTTTGTTTGGGTTACACTTTGAGAGACTGGTTCAGGGAAGTAAGCCATGTGGTATACATTTCAACATCTAGGTAACTTACTGTCTTGAGATACACTAGGAAAGAGGGTGTGTGCCAACCGATGTATCCCTTTTGAGTTAGATAGTGTAGCCAGCTGAGGTGTTTTTGTTTATCTTATTTATTTTTAGAGTAGGTTAAATGGGTGGGAAAATTGTGTTTAGTTAGCCTGGGTTTTGTGTTTATTTTCAACCGTACCCATTGCCAGTCTTTCTATTAGTGCCAATTATTTTAATTTCAAAACATTTCACTTGGTACTACTTTTGTTCTTCATGTAAATAAACATCCTTTGTTATCAAAGTATTTGGTAATCACTTTGGTTCCTACCCGTACTGGGAATTCAACTTGCCACTGTCTCACAAATTTAAATGTGCGACCCGTATACCCCTAGACCGCCAAGGGTCGTAACAGAGAACCTTGGCTGATTTCCATGCATGAGGAATTACATTTGAAGATAAACCTAAATTAAAAATAGAAACAATCGGTTCTGCTATAAGGTTTTCTGCAATTTCTTTTACAAATATATGGCTCTATATTATCAGGTCCTGCTGATTTTTTTTTATTTACAATCTAGGTTTGACAAGGCTTTACAAACTTGTTCCACTCACAATGGAGTAAAATCAAAGACCTGAGTAGCATTACACATGCCAGATTCAGCAATCTCTCTTATCTTTATTTAGGTTACTAAGACCAAAGGGTAAACCGGCAACAATAGAATAATTATTAAAAACATTTCCCTTTTATAATTTTATCCTTCGTTTTTAAATAAACAGGCAAACTAGCAGAATATTTTAAACCAAAAGCTGATTTCAAGTCATTTAAATTTTCATTTAACATTTTAAATAATAAACGCATTTAGAGCTCAAGCAGCAATAAAGTGCAATGACATTTTTTTATTATAAAACTTTTGCTTATTCAAGCCATCTTAACTTACATGTCTATACAAAAACTGGACAGAATCTTAACTAGAGCAAGTATTAGACCAAATATTAACAGACTGCTTTTACGAATAAATCCTGTCTTTCAAGTAAATTCAGCAAGTCCATGGCCAAGTGCTCTGTAGCAAAGATAATACAGCTGACAGGATCCAGAAAAGAAATATATTCTGCAATATAGAAAACATAAAAAGTAGTAATTAGCAATCTGGAAAAGACCATTTACAAATACATTCAAAATACTTTGACTCATCTAATAACAATAAACATAACAATCTGTGTGTTATTTATATTTTGAAGAAAAGGATTTTGATAAGGTCACTGAAAAAAACCTTAACATGAGGGCATTCAATTTGAAATGATAAGGAAAAAGTAGTTTTCCTTAACGTGATGCATTAAAATCTCGATGATGTCTGAGGATTAAGAGCGCGGCATGTCGGCTCGGGACAGCGCCATCTTGTGATCCTCGCGAGTGAGCTTCTTTTTCGTGCATGCGCAGATTACATAGAATCATCTTAAATTCTGCTTGATTTTTTAGAGATATACTGTATAAGTGCTCTATTAATTCGTTTAGATTTGTCAAAGAATCATAAGTAACATTTACTTGACTGTTGAATGTTTGATGTTTGCAAGTCTAAATTAAGTAAATATATAGATTTTACTTAATACTTTCAAGTTTTCACTTTAACACAATTATTATTTGTAAAATATACACTTTTTTTTGTTTCATTTACAAACCCTTACAATCATTTTTTTTTTACAGTGTACACTGAGTAAGTATTTGTTAGCATTGTCTTTAAATTGTTTCATTTGGTCAAACATTTCTTGTGGCCTTCCAGAAGCTTATTACAATAAGTTGCTGAAATTTTAGCCTATTTCTCCCGACAGAACTGGAGTAGCTGAGTCAGGTTTTGTAGGCCTCCTTGCTCGCACAGGCTTTTTCAATTATGCCCACAATTTTTTCTATTGGATTGAGGTCGAGGCCACTCAAATACTTTGTTGTACTTTAGCCATTTTATCACAACTTTGGGAGGACACTTGGGTAAGATTATATGTAGTACAAAGTATGATTTAATCAAGCTTTAACATTCTGGCTGATGTCTTGAGATTCAGATTGCTCCAATATGTTGGTGGGTGTTAAATTTAAGGGAATTACCCACATAGGTTTCTGAAAGATAACTAAAAATGTTTTGTTTTTTTTTAATTATTGAAAAATAGTTATTTTTGTGTAAAGGCAACTTTGTTATGTTTTACATGAATAAGATCAAGTACTTATTGAGGATTTTTAGAGGAGCTTACACACAGTTAAATTGCTTGGCCACAGGAGGGCAGTGTGGGAAAATGTAACAGTTGCTCTGTTCAGATTTAGCCAAGCTTCTGTTGTCCTGAAAGGGTGGTACAGTCCCATGGCCTTGGCTGCTTATTAAGGAAATGTGTTGTCCCTACACTGTAAAAAAAATCCAACTAGCAAAATGTTGGCATAATGAGTATTTATTAGTAATCTGGACAATAAGACATGAAAAAACTGACTGAACTAGTGAAAACAAGTTCCTTAAAAACTCGCTGGGTCAACTAAGGTTTAATTACTGAACAGTGTGCAAGTTAACACGCACAGAAGTTGGCTCGGGAGTTGGCGCATGCGCGCTGTTACGTTTCTGAAATTGGCGCATGCGTGTTGGGTGCAGCGGGTATTTTGAACATCATCAGGATTAGCAGCCCGTTTCTCCACCTCACCACGGACAACTTCTTTTAAACTTTGGTAATTGAACATATTTTTATCGAAGTCCTTTGTAGAAAGTGTCTTAACATAAATGAGCGTTATTATATGGCGCTCTTCGTGAAGTACATAGAGCTTGGTGCAGTTGTTTATTTAACGTGAGACAGTGAGAAAGATGCAAGTCATCCTGTAACCCGAGTTCCTACAAACAATATCTTTTGTATTATTTTAAGTTTACTACATTTATTTGTTAATTATTACAGGTGTTTCATATTATGAAGTATATTTAATTGTATTAGAAATATTAATTTTAGAATTGAATATTATTTAATTATTATTCACAGCACATTTTCTCTATATCCCTGCATGTGTGATGTTTGATTTATTGGTTTTGTTGCTTATGTTAAGAGGAACTAACAGGTTACCTGCCTGGGGTTTCCCATGGGACAGGTGAGAGTGTGACACGGTGTGAGAGAAGCACATGAGGAGAGCAGTTTGTATTCTCTCTTGCAGTTTGGCTTAATAAAATAACTTGTTGCAAACTTAACTGTAGCCGCTTATTACCCGCAGCCAAAGAGACTGGAGAATAATAAGACAAGTCTAGAAAGTCCTGGATAAACACATTTCCAGACTTCATCACAAGACCAGAAACTTTGCCATTTCATGTAAGGAAAGATTTACCATGCAGTATTTTTTAAAATGATTTTAAGTATGAAGTTAGGGCAAACAATAATACTTGTTATACCTTACTAGTTTACTTTTTTATATTCATACCCCCCCCCCCATTTCATTAAATATAATGATTTTTTTATATATATAAAAAGACTATTAGAATATTTCCTTGCAAACCTATAATTGGTCAGACTAGCTTCAAAAGTTTGAGATCTGTATTATTTTTTTGTTTTTTAAAAGAGTTTTATGTTAATCAATGCTACATTTATTTGATCAATTTAATATACTACATTTATTTAATATAGTAAAACTGGAATAATGTGAAATAATGTTAGACTTCAAAATTTTTGTTTTCTACAGGAATGTACTGTACGTAAAACTGTAATTTATTGCTGTGACATTAACCTGAATGTTCTGCATCATTACTTAAGTATTTAGTGTCGCGTGGTCTTTAGAAATCGCTCTAATATGAGGATCTGATCATGGGAAAATTTCTTGATATTTTTGTATAGAGTTATAGTTTTTTTTGCCAATTTTAATATAAGAATGTTAGCCTATAAAAATGCATAATATTGTCATTCAGTCCTGGGGGGAAAAGTTGTTTCCACAAAACCCAATAAATGTTTCTTGATCATTATGAATGAATGAAAGACAGAGTAATTTATGAGGATCATGTGACAATGAAAACTGGAGTAATGATGCAGAAAATACAACTCAAGCTCTGATTAGACTACATAGGAAATAGGCTCACTTAAATTACATTTTTTAATTAACAAATATTGTAAGTAAACAACAATAGCACAAGTTTAAAAAATAAAATACTTAGGCTTTATTTCTGGGCTATATCATCTGTCAACAAGGGGTTTATATAGACCAAGGTTTTTTTTTTTTTTTTGCCAATAAAGGTCCCACTCATATCAATTTAAGGGAACAGCAAAATGTTCTAGGATTCTCCAACTTCTGCAGATTCATGGTTCAGTTCCATTCCTAGTTGTATTACCTCTTTTTTTTTTAAAGAATAAAATTAATTAATTGGTTCAGAAACAAGCTGTTGAAGCAGCATTTAGGAAACTCAAAACCGCCTTTACTTTAACATCTGTTCTTAAAACTTCCCAATCCAACCAAACCATGTCTAGTGGAAGTAGTGTAAACTCTTTGGAAACTGGAGCTTGTGCAGTTTTGTCTCAGTGGTTTTATGAACAACCCAATTTTCACTGAATAGTATTCTTCTCAAAGAAGCTTATTATGATTGAGGTGAACCATGACATTGGCAATGGAGAATTATTCGCTGGATCATTAGGAGAGTACCATCAGTGACTAGAGGGGTCAGCACACCCATTCACCCACCATTTTATTTTCATAAAAACCTGAAATATCTTAACACTGCCAAAAGATGGAATCCCTGAGAGCCACGATGGGAATCCCACAGCCCTTGATAAAGCTGAGCTCATGTTCAACCAAGTTTTCTGGTACTACAACTCACCTGAAAATGTGTATATCATGATTTTGATCGACATCTCTGCCAAGAATTTTATACCTTACATCTTGATCGCTCACTATATAATATTAATTGTTGTATAGTAAAAAAAGCAAGGCAAAGTTTATTTGTATAATACATGTCATACACAATGGTAATTCAAAGTGCTTTACATAAAAGAGAAGAAAATAATCATAAAATGAAAAAGAAAACAAAGCAGTTTTACTACACAAATCAACATAAAAATATAAATGTGAAAGATACATCTAGTCATAATGTGTATTAGCAAAAGATGCAGATTAGACTGAAAATTGCAATTCTGATCCCAAATGTATGCATATACTGTACACTTAATTCATATATACGATTTAGCTATTGATTTTCTTTTCACAGATCCAAATATACAGGGAACTACAGGAAACATCAACCCAGTTCGGTACAGGTTCAGACCGATAGCCAGATACAGCACAGTCCTCATCACCTTTGTTATTGGGTTCCCCACTACTCCAGAACCTGAAAGAAGAGAATGAGTGAACATGTTTGTTGTGCTTGTAGGTGGGAATTTGAGGTGGGTTTAATAATTGGGGAAAATCAATTATTATTATTGACTCTTTAAATACCCTTTTTATGATGCTTAGTATTGTACAGACCTGCACAATCTTATTGAAATGTGAATTGAGTGTAAATGAATCACAATTCAATTTATAATCCATTTCACATGGGTCAGTTCAGATCTCTTACCCATGGATTACTGGTGTACCATCCACCCATTTCCAGTTTCCCTCTCTGTCTCTGTCATTTGCACCGGTCCAAGCACCTTCACCTCTTCTCCACACCTCAACAAAGTCCTGGTGAGGATTAACAACTGATTAGACATTACAAGCAACACCAGTGTACAATTGTGTGCACTAGTCTACCAATACACAGACTCTGAACAGACCCAGTTACAGTGCTGTTGAGTTATTAAATATGATCAGGACTTGTGTGGCACACATTTTTGGGCGAGGATGAAAGGTTATTATTTAATGATTCCAGGCTTGTTTAAAGGGTTATCTTGCAAGATTATCATGCATATTATCCTGATCCTGTATTTTTAGGGCCCAAGCTCTGTGATATCCGCCCTATGATGTCATAGTGTGTTCTTCTCAGAATTTTATTACAGCATCCAGGGCTTTTTGGCGGTTGTAATATGCTCACACATTGATGGAAATCAGTGCACAGGTTGAAACCTGCTGCCATTCAAATGACTGAGCGACTGTGCCCTGGGAGTAGCACAGGGCTTTCACACAAGATTTTACTGCATAGCTCATACATACTAGCACATATACATGTGAAACTTGGTGCAGATTTTATTCTCATGGTGGTGAACAATTTGTGCTGTGCATGTCATGGTCTCCACTCAACAGGAACTTAGTTATTTTGGGTTGTTTGCAAAACACACTAAAAATAAATTTGATAATCCCCTCCTAGAAGATTTATGAGATCCCCACCAAACTGGGCCAATATGATGTCAAGATAATGAGTATGCAAAATTGTCAAGGGATTTCTGATACCTTAAACTGTTCGGCCATGGCGATGCCTTAAACTTATGCTGGAAAGTGGCTAATAACCTTCTGAGTGACATCATACTGAGTGACGTCTTGGACAAGCAGAGGCTGGAGCTTTGCCTCTGAACTGTGCACTTTGTCTGTCTTTCTTTCTTTTCTGTCTGTCTGTCTTTTTTTTTATCTTTCTTATCTTTTCCTCTTTCTTTAGCCCTGATATCTTACCGGTGCTACCTAAACGATCAGGCTTGCTTCACCCTTATCTTGCTCATCAGGGACAATCTCATTATCTAGTCACATTTTTCTTACACATACAGCCTTCCATAAATTTTCTTTTCATTTTTGTGAAGCTGCTTTGAGACAATGACCATTGTTAAAAGCGTTATAGAAATTGAATTGAATTGAATGGGCGGGGGTAAGCTGTGAGTGGGTTTACATCTCAGTAGCCCTGAGGGGCAGTAGTAAGAGGCACTGGAGCAGGAGGCGCTGGGACTGGGGTTTGGGCACCCTTAAGGCAGCTTAGGGTGCATTGACATCTCCAGTCAGATACAGAACAAGTTGGCCAGTCGATGCGCGGGTTGTGATGATGTAGCCTGGGGGGACCTCAGCACTACTCTCTGTTCTGGCACCTGGGTTACCAGAAATGAGATTCGCTGGGAATGTCGTCCAAACCGCAGTATGACTGGGGCCATCCTCTGCGTTATACCCCCCGACTTAATCAGCTAGCTGGCCAGGGAGACTAACGGAATGGCGGAAGAGTTCAGGCTAACTGGAATGCTCAGTGCCGCAGCTAACCTCCCGTCCATAAAAGTACCCGTGGCCCTCGAATATATTAGTTACACAGTATTTTTTTAAAAAGCATACAATGTTCCAATATTCATTTATCAATTCAGCTTTTTGAAAGCCTGTCTAAAATAAACACAATCGTGGCTTTTCTTTTTTTTCCTCTTTCTTACTTGTTCCTCTCTGCTATTTATGATCACAAGGTCTGCTCCTCTTCTCCTGCAGTCCTCTCTGCCCTCACTCCAGCTCCTCTTCTCAGTAGAGATGTAGTAAATACTAGAGCTGAAGTATCTCCATCCTGGTGTGTTAATGTCATTCTCTGTACAGATAGTAGATCAAAACTCAATGTTCTTCATAACAGTACTCCATTACAAATACAATGCAGTTGATCAAATTAATTTATTGTTGTAGTCTATTTCTTTTAGCTGCAATTGTCGGTCTTTAGAAACCTGTAAATTCATGCTCCCATTGATAGAATGTTGAGCACAAAAGTCAAGTCTTTTATTCTCATTTCAACAATATACAGTTCAGTACACAGTGAAACGAAACAACGTTCCTCCAGGACCAAGATGCTCCATACATGCAACAACATAAATTAACAACACAACTTTACCTGAATTAGCTAGCCAACTAAGAGACCTAATTAGCTGACTAGCTCAGATATGAAAGATTTACATTTTATATTTTTAATCTAAAAAAAACCTAAACAAGTGTTCTCCACATTCTCTTCACATTCTTAATACAGTCGAACTATGTTGATAAATGTGGTGATGCACATTTTCCTGTACCTAAAAAAAGATATTGTAATTTATGTTGTTATTATCATTTAATTATAATCATTATTATGCCATTTTGAATATTTGATTCTGGCATGCCCCAAGAATGATCCCTTCTGGGGCTCCGTCCTTCCTTGCCTATGTAATTATGTATAAATTAATTAATTAGAACAGTTTTTAAGATTCGGTTTGCCTTAGTTTGCCTGTAATGCTGTAGGAATTGACTTAGGAGCATATTTTTCAAGTTGTAGGACAAAATGGTACTGGTCCCTTTAAGCCAGTGCATTATGCCAGGCCACTGGCAGACATTATGGGCACATCATTCAAAAAGCAGCACATCGTTTGTGTTCCAAAGCATAATATCGTGTTTCAGCCTTTTACGCACAATACACCCTCTGCTAAGGCAGGCCCACCTAGGCTGATCACACCTGAGTGTGTGTCTCTAATGTCTTGGGACCCAGTTATGATCTTTCCTCCTAATTCACAGCCCATTCACGGACAAATTATATTGTTGCAACAACAGCGAAAAGAAACAGTTGTGACCAGGCATAATGTCTTCCCCTTGCATCAAGCAAGCATGCCGTGTGTGTGTGCGTGGGGGGCGCGGGGGGTAGGATGGGGGTGACGCTTGGTGTCAAAATAAGAGTTGCATGCGTGATACATGATACTCAGCGCTCATAAACTAATACTTGCTCGGTTTCCGATTAAAAGTTTATTACAAATCGTTGCTCGGTTTGGGGAACACTCGTAAACCATGTTACTCGCAATCTGAGGTTCCACTGTACTAGAAGATGGCCACAAGTCAGCTGTAGGCACAACTTTGTGTTTAAACACCTCCACCCAAAGTTTAAGGTCTGAATTCTGTGGCTGAATGTATACTGAATAATGACCAGGGTTTCACAAAATTAACATTAACCTGGCACAAATTCTGTGAGAAGGTTTTAGGGTCAAAGCGATCAGTGATGTTTTAAAGCAAATGGTAAGTCATATGGCAAGTATCCAGGTGTTTAAACAGTGATACAAAAAACAAACATGTTTATATCAGTACATAACATAATCGTTTTAACCCAGTCCCCATTTGATGTGTACATTTGCATTAACAATCACTTACTCAGTTGAGAATATCTCCTCTGGACTTCATCTCTGCTTCTCTGAAACTGGTCCCTCTCATTAGCCAGTTTTTTGTTCCTGGTCTCTATCTCGGCTTTATCTGATGTGCAGTGGTTGCAACTGGCTTGTAGCTCGTGTTTCTCTCTATTCAGGTTGCGATAACTGGTCTGTAACTGGTCTCTCTCAATAATCAGATTGTTGTAACTGGTCTGTAACTGGTCTCTTTCAGTAGTCAGGTTGTTGTAACTGGTAGTCTGTAACTGGTCTCTTTCAGAAGTCAAGTTGATCAAATTGCCCCATAGCATTGCAATGGCCACCAGAGAGAGAACAACCAGCATCAGCAGACACACCACAGCTAGTCTGTAACACCTGCTGGGTTTTGAAACTAAAGAGCAATAATTTATATAACAATTAGTTTTATTTAAAAAGGAATATGCATATGATGTAGTAATAAATATATAATAGTAATCTACCACATTATACTAGGGCGTTAGATTGTGTGTGTGTGCATGCGCGCATACCTGAAGCCAAAGATTTATTGGGTTCGGTCACTTGAGCTTCTGGGACTTCATTCATGTAGATACCTTCATAAGAATTCTTGTTGTCCTTTAGAGAATCTGCAAAATCGATTGAGAGTTCGTAAACCGATTCACTCATTTTTCAGTTTAATTTCTCTGCGTGTACACAGAGGAACTACTCAGAAGGCTTTATGTACTCTAATTCTGATTCTACAGTCTCCACCGCAGTTCTCAATTCTGAGAAGTTGTTTGTGGTTCTATGAACTTTTTATTTTTTCAAATCAGGAAGTTGAAGTCATTTCTCAATCATTGTGAAATATGGATCACACATTTTACAATCACTTTATGGTAAAATGTTATTCCACTAAGGTTCTTTCCACAGAACCATTATTACTTAATGATTCAACTATCTTCACTAGGTATTCTATTTTGGTGTTATAGTGGATTTATGGTCTATCCTAGGAACAGTTGGCATGAGGTGGGAAGCTAGTCTATTACTTTAAAGGACGATTTGACAAAACCAGCCCATGTACTGGTACTTATCAATGTATTTCCACATTTTGTACAGGAGTGCCTTGAGTAATTATTTTAAATATGTCCCATTCTCTGAGACAAGTCAATAAATTTGTTCTGCAATCTGGAGTGTTTTGAGGTGTTTTAAACTATGATGATATTGACACTACCATGAACTGACATTGCCAACTTCCTTCTTAACTGAACTGAAGGCTTTCAGTTCCTTTCAGGGTAAACATGTATCATCTTGGGTTTGTTAATGTGAAATAAAATTTATCAGTATATCATATATACAGTAGCAAGAAAAGGCACTGCAGCTTTACAGCTCCATGATCGAAGATTTGATTTAGATTTTTTTTTTTTATGTAATTCCATGGATTATGGCTCATACAAGAAAGGCAAATTAGGATCAGAACAAATAAGCTTCTTGTTATGAAATGGCCTCAATTTCTATGAGCAGAGAAGTAAAATTTTGAGCAGGCAGAGAGCTGTAGTTAAAGTCTTTATGTATTAACAGACAGAACCCTTGATCTGTTGCTGTCTCAGTGGCTTTGATTGCTTTAGGTAATGGTTGATATAACAGAATTTGGTGACATCTAGTGACAGTAGGAAGAGTTGCAGTGACTGATTACTTTGTTTAAAAAATATATAATACAGTCAAACCTTGGATTGCGAGTAACCTGGTCTGCGAGCATTTTTTTAAGATGATTTAAATTTTAAAAAGCAAAAGAAAGTGTCATTAGAGAGGTTTCTAGTTAAAGATCCAGTTTCTAGAGTCTCTGTCAGAAAGCACTGATTCTGTTTGTGTGCGCACACAAGTGTCATTAAAGAGTTTCCGTGTTAAAGAAGTTCCTTGACAGAGCAGTGTTTATGTGTGAGTGTGTGTGAGTGTGTGTGAGTGTGTGTGAGTGTGTGTGAGTGTGTGTGTGGAGAGAACAAGGGAACTGAAACACTGCTCTGACAGAATTCTTTTTTCAGAAGTTTTTTTTAGTTATTTTTTTTTTTACCTTACATTTTGCATGAATTATTTTTATATTAATATTTTGGGTTGTGGAACAAATCATCTGAGTTTCCATTATTTCTTATGGGTGAAATTCACTTTGATATACGACTACTTTGATATACAAGCACACTTCCGGAACAAATTGTGTCTGCAATCCAAGCTTTCACTGTATATAACACCCTAGGGGCTTTTGAATTCATGCTCCTTCGTCGTCTTTTGTGAAAGATTGACCTCATTCATTTCATACAGTAGGTTTACCTTAACTATAGTGTTTATTATTGATTCTTTTTCACACATAGGGTTAAGGAATTCTACGTGCCATGCTTGGCATTCCAGCGCAGTGGACAATAATCTGAAGGAGAAGGATGGAGTGGACTGCATGTGCAAGGGGAAGACTTCTGTCTCAAGTTCAAGTTGGCTTTATTGTCACTTCAACCATATACAGTTAGTACACAGTGAAACGAAACAACGTTCCTCCAGGACCAAGGTGCTACATGCAACATAAATTTACAAAATAAGTTAACAGAAAAACTAACTAGCTAACTAAGAGACCTAGTTAGCTGGCTAGCGGAGACGAGACAGATTGACCTGACAACATAAATTTAACAACATAAATCAACAAAAACCAACTAGCCAAACTTAGAGAGGAACTCTCCATGTTATTTATGTTGTTTTTTTAATTTGATATTAACGGACGGTAACTATGGCCGGCCTCGCTGGCAGTGGCAATAACATTAAATGTTTATGAACTTAAAGACTTATAGTAATATAAAATGATTGGTAAGCTTGACCTATCTCTTTTTATTCAGTTTGACATTGCTGTCCTCATTTTAAGACACTGTTTTTCATTTTCTTTTTCTGTTCTACGTGGCAGAAAATTTTCCTCTTCTGTCCATTTTGCATACGTGACTGTCTGGCAACTATAGGAGGGTGGGGCTATATATA
>QNUK01000395.1:632500-647440 GCA_013621035.1 Clarias magur | reverse complement strand
GAGATCAGTGGCAGCCAATATCCTGGAGCTAACACACTGCATTTTTCTCATCCTGAACCTCAACCAGAAGTTATCCTTTCTTTCTGCATCTGACACTAAGGTGGTCACTGCTCCCATCTCTTTAGAAGCAACTCTGTTGTGGTGGACATGCATCTTTGAGAGGTGATGAGGCAGGTGTTGTGTCAATCATAGGCACTGATACTGCACACACTGTTCCAGCAAAGACAGCAGTTGGGCACTAAAGTAGTACAACTGCCCTGCAGGCAAACAGGGAACGGTTTGGTAAATTTTTGATTGTTACATGGGTTTTCTTGCTCAGTCAGCTCATTCGCATTCAGGATGTCTCCGATGTCTCAGTTCCATAACTCTAAGCACTATAGATTCTGTTTATGATTACACCAAACAAAATCAGCAATCCATACCAAATAAGAGACACGGGGGAGAGGCAAACCTGAGAGACCCTCTCCACCTCCACTACCCTTTCTCTCCATTACACTGTTTCCCTGGCAACCATGCCAGCAGGAAAAGAGAGGTTGCAGGGGTCACAAATGAGAAGCATCTGACATGAAGGGAATAAAAGCAAACTACTTATGCAGGTCCAGACATAGCCAAGTGCATTTTGTCTCAAAATCTGGCTCTTCACAGCTCACACTGGATTCTCTGCAAGCTTCCTACCTAATGAAAATCTCAATTTATTCATTCTACAGTCATCCCTGTTTTTACTGTTGCTCAAGTGAAACAGACAAAGATACATGAGGGGTGTGTGTGTGGTATTATTATTATTATTATTATTATTATTATTATTATTATTAATATATATAACAACAACAACAACAACAACAATAATAATAATAATAATAATAATAATAATAATAATAAAGCTTCTACATATTATTAAATATTGTATTATTATGAAAATATATTGAAATATGTATTGAAAATGTAAAATTGTCACAACTAATGACAAAGATTCCTGTAAAATAGTGAATGCTGTTTGGTCCATTTTGAATGAGTCTGATGTGTTCAGTAACAGCATTAGACTTTTCTTGGCAGTGAAAGTGGAGCAGTGAATGAGGCTTGGTTGCATTTCAAAATATGTAGCTTTGGGTCACTTTTGGAGGAACAATGAAAAATGAAAAATGGCAACAGAAAGATTTACATTTGAAGCCTGAAGAAATACTGAAACAATTGTGTGACTATAGCAGGTTTTTGTGTTTTCTTTATATTCCACCGCCTTTATGTTCTCCTACTGTACACATTTTTATCTTATCTGTCATTCCCTTATTTTCAGTCTCTTATTATTAATCGTCTTCAATTCTGTTCTGTCACATCACAACAATCACCTTAGACCACCATGTTACAGTAAATGTTGTGCAGTTATTCAGTTCTTCTTCTTGTCCTAGATATCCGTTCTCTGTTGTTGTTTATGTGACACCATGTTTCTGAATGCACAGTATTTTGCCCAACTCTATATTTTCACATGGATTGGAGAACAATAAAAATGGATATGACTATAAAATCTTACATTAAAGGTCTCACTAGGTCTGCAGTGTTAGATTTTAAATGTCACACCATCATTTATTTTCATCCACCCACATTGATGAATCATAATCATATTTCATGCAAATGTATGTTAACACATCATAAACACACTCAAATCGCGTAAACACAATCAAAATAGCCTTATTCTAATATTAAAGTGCCAAAAATACAGACATTTACATTTTTGCAGCTAAATTATACAGGGTATGCAGTAACTTGAAGATTTAGCTTTTCTATTTGCAAAGCACATTTAGTAAGACAGATCACATTACTGAACTGTACAACAACATCAGCAAATACGCAACATATACAAAGAAGTCTTACTCCACTACTCTTGCTTCAGTTTATTTATGGAAATATCCAGCGAGATAATGATCTCTAATAGCTAAGGTTGGGCTTTTCCTGCATTATAAATAATAATGCTTGTCATCAGTGCTCATTATTTCATACCGACTGAGGCGAGCTGTTCAGCTAAATATCAACACACACAAAAACATAAAAAATGCCGCAAGAAATGTTTTGCAATTTTAAAAACTTGTTTTTGGAAAAGCAACTTTTATATTTTTAAATGTCTCAGTTACTGTCACTTGACTGAAAATGTAGCTAATTACAGTGCATTTTTGATTTTCATAGATGAGTTTCCACCCAGTGCTGCTGAAAGGGTCAATATTTAGGATTGTCTGATTGTCTAGTGAAAACAAAAATAAACGAATTAAGCAAAAATAGTGTAAGCTGGGGAGATTCTAATTCTTCAAAATTGATTTTAAAATATACTCTATGAGTAAAATGAGCCCGTCTCCTATTTTCACTGTTACATTATGTGTATAATGTTTTCTTCGGCAAAGACCTGATCAGCATAAACGTATAGCGTTATTTGAAAAGTGTTGACTTTTGACTTGTGCTATATGCAGAGTCAGTCCTGACTTCCATGGGACCCGCGTAAGCAATATTCTGCCGACGTGACCACCTACCTGAACTGTACTCCATGTAACCATGTAATTTAAAAGTATAACAATATTCTCTCACTCATCATCTATAGAGCTTTATCCAGTATGCAGAGTCGCAGTGGGCACACACACATACACACACACTCACATGCTCATTACGGGTAATTTTGGGTGTGCCGATTAGAATAACCTGCAGTCTTTGGACTGTGAGAAGAAACTGGTGTACCCGGACGAAACCCTGCAAGTATGGAAAGCACATGCAAACTCTGTGTACCCAGACCCCAGATGGGAATTGAACACAGACCCTGGAGATGCAAGGCAACAGGTCTAACCACTAAGCCACCA
Organism: Clarias magur; assembly: GCA_013621035.1. Lineage (NCBI taxonomy): Eukaryota > Metazoa > Chordata > Actinopteri > Siluriformes > Clariidae > Clarias > Clarias magur. Next base: position 644,606 of record QNUK01000395.1, on the reverse strand, counting down.
GTCCACCAATAGCAATATAATAATTCATTATATCACCTGCATCTGACCTATTCTACCTGACTCCCCCAGATGTCCTTTCATACAGTTTCACATATTAAATGCGAATGGTTTTTCAATAGTTTTAAATGGTTTTCACTGGTGTTGCCATGATACCAATTATTTTTCTTTTTTTTTGCATTGTCATGAATTTTTCATAATTTTCAGTAGTTTTTGATATATTTTTTTCTAAACCAGAGGCAGTTTTTTATAGCAGCTAATTAGCTGGTGAGACTGTACCTAGCAAATATTGTGACAGATTGATTAGATTCCTCATAATCTTTGACTAGGTTTGGGATATTGTTAGATAATTTTCAAAATGAACCTGTGTCTTCGTTAGGAAGAATGACATCTAATATAGTGTGAATCAAAAAATGAGGTGGTTTATTTCTGTTTGTTTAAAAATTTGTTCTTGCAAATAGAAAAGTAGCTTGCAGTAGTTGCTAAGGCTTTCCCTGAGTGTTATGAGGCCCAATAATTTTATGTTAACGTTCTCATTTTCAACTACATGAATAAAATAATCATACATACATTCACTATAAACAGTAAATAAATCATACATCCATAGTGTATTCTAACATTGCAATACGTTAGATATCTTGTGATGTACATGACTTTAATCTTGGTAGAATCTCACACAGTTGCATGTTATAGTGCAATTTCTGAGTGTTCAGAGGAAATAAAAAAAATATATATGCACCAATGACCCATAATATTATTACAATTTTCCTTAGGCAGCTACATAACACCTGCCTAATGTTTCGCCACCATAACAGCAATGCATTGTGTATTCTGACATCTTTCTATCACAACCAGCATTAACCTTGTCTTTTATTTGAGTTACAGTAGGTCTTCTATTGGATCAGGCCAGTCTTCACACCCCATGTGCATCAGTAAGCCTTGACCACTCCTGACCATGTGACCAGTTCACCAGTTTTCCCACCTTAGATTTCATTTGGTATATCCTGACCACTGCAGAATAGGAACATGCCATAGGAGGTGCCGTTTTTTGGGTTGCACATGAACCAGACAAATGGATAATATGCAGATGATTCATATCTTGTTACTAAAATTATTCTTTAAAAAAAAAAAAAACTCTTCTGATTAAGCTGTTCTGTGAGTTGTTTTGCCACCAGGTGCACCTCCAGACCAAAAAACATAAAATCACATCACACTGCTCTTCATTCATGCAATTCACAAGTAGGGCATCCATTTATGCAAAAGTGGTAATGAAAAAAGGGAACATAACTTTTTTATAAACTGACATAGGTTATTCATTTTTTGCTGTTTATTTTCATAACCAAGATGTACTCCAAACTCCATTACAGTAACTGCCCTATCATATATGATGATTTTATAACATGTATCATTTATTTAGTCTCTTTTGTATTGTAAATATAATATTTCTATTTATTAACTGTTCATAATGAAAGAATTTGGTCCAGAAAAAAAACAAACTTGATCATAATCCTTCAATCTTTTCCACCTCAAATACCTAAATGTAAATGTACTGTAAATGTATACAACTATTTCAGGGACCACATTCATTAAATGCATTTTGCTTAAAAATAATTACAACATACTGTAGGGTGATACTGTATGAGTGACGAGATTTGATGAGGTAAGTTAGAAAAAAATGGGTAAATATTAAAATTGGGGTAAATATTAAAATTTAATTATTAAGAGCTATCAACGACCTCTTTTACTAGGCTGACTGTCAAATCTTTTCCTGCAACACTTTTGGAAACAAACAGTGTATGTCAGAGTTCTAGCACCACTAGTTAACACACTGGTGTATCTCTGTTTCATATGCATAAGTTAAACTTGTCCCTCTCTCATATATAAAAAATGAACAAAACAATCTTTCATTTAAACTATAAATGATCTGTATAAGCGACGGAGAGTGAGAGTATTCACAGGCTTTAAGCTGTTCAGTGCGCTGGAGGCTGCCCAAAAACAGCCTGATTAGAACACAAGTCGCTCGACAGTTCCATCCGCCTCCTCATAACAGGCTTGTCCAGTGTCCCAGAAAAATAGCTCACTGTGTATTCTCACTAGGCTTGCACGCTCAAGTGAAACAAGAACTTGGAGTTTCTTCTGTAAAATACGGCTAAACTTGAACTGAAACCTTTGTGCTGGTTGACTTTTAAATAACTGCACAAAGTTTACCTAAGTAAGATAGAGTGATAGCTGAATGGTATATAACTCTGCAACATGGAAAGAACGTACTGTTAAAACACCAACATGTCTTCATCATGAGCTTAAGGATCGCTACAGGACATATTTTCATCACACTGCACCCCCTCATCAAGGGACGCTGGGTATCAATTATCGGTAGAGGATGATTAATGAGGGGAAATAAATCTAATTTTAGCAAAGCACCAGACAGTATTTTGACCTGACCATCATCTAACAGGAATTGACTGCTTGTTCATTTCACAAATTGAATTTATCTGATTGGCCTATTGCTGCAGGTGAAACAGGCATAGAGAAATGCATTATGGGAGTTTGGGAATTTGGCTTTGATTGCTGTGCTTTCTCTGTGGGAAATCAATGTTTTTTGTTTAATCAGTGGGCAAATGTAATCAGGGGCACTGCTATAATTACTACCACTGCCTGACTATAATTACACAATCATTTTTATCAACATATAATCTAAGTTAATTAATACAGGGCTTTTAATTTTTTTCTAAGCTAAACAATATTTACACAAGGTGTCACCACTTGCATGTATAGCACTTTATACACTGCCTGGCCAAAAAAAAAAAAAGATGATAACGTTTTGTTGGAGCATGTTTATCTGTTTACATTTTTAGATTACAGTGTGCAGTCACTGTGTCATTGTTGCAACAACTTTAGATCATTTTGCAACCTTTATTTGAGTCCAGAGTTGCATTCATTTTTGGCTGAGATCTTGTATTTATTACAGGTGAGTCAAAGCACTCTAGGACATGCCAAAGCTTTTCAATGGGATTTCGGTCAATTCATGTATGGAAATGATCCTTAATGCTTCTCATGAACGATACTTTCACAATTTGAGCTGAATGCCATCATAAAAATATATACTGTATATTGATAGGATAATTTGGTCATTCCATGTATTCCTTTCCTATAAAGCTGTAATGCCCATTGGTAAAAGTGCAATACAAATCAAATGTAATTGAACTGGAGTAGTCAACTGATTTTTTTCCACATAACTTTCCCAGATCATAACATTTCCTCTTGATGCTTGTACAGTCATCACTATGTTAGATGAGTACATCACTTCATCATGTGCTTTCCTTCTTACCTTGACATGCCCTCTGGTAATTGGTCCATCTGAACTCATCAGACCACATGATCTTTTCCCATGACTTCCCAAAGTCCATTCTTCCTGCTCCCTTGAAAATGGATGTTTTTTTTTTCTTTTCTGATCAGTCAACAAGTGGTTTTCTTGCACACTGTTTTGTCGTAATCTTGTGAGTTCTCATCACACCGTGGGTGGCCCAGATGGAAAAACATACTGTATTAATGAATACAGTAACAACTGTTTGTTTAATAAAGAAGATGAATTATCATCAGGTGCATGGGTGCAAATTCCCACTTATTTAAATTTTACTTGTAAAATTATCATATACAATAATCTTCATTTAATTTACATTAAGTGTACCATAATTTATACCTGTGTTATTATCTTGAGGTAATGAAAGAAATTCATTCAGGATGAATCCGAGAAAACAAAAGAAGAGAAAATTGAATTTCAGTGTTGCTATAATGGCTGCTTAAAAAAGGCAGATATAAAAGTATGTGCAGAAGTAATATTATATTTAACAAAAATCCAATTAATGTAAAGCTTTAATTTTTTTTTTATTTAGGTGAGGTTAATTTTCATTCTGAACAAATAAACACATCCTTAGATCAGATTATTACTCGAACACTAAGGAGCAGACTATGTGAATGTGAAAGCAACTATTTACTATTCATTTCATTTCAACTTGTTGTAATTCACAGGGTTTCTGTTAATATTGCTAAGTAACAAGATAGAATTGCACTGAATGACAATTCGTAGTAATTTATATACTTAGTTATATACTTAGTTTTCATTCATAGTCTTGCAAGTCTTGGAGATTTAAATACACTAAAATCTCACTCACTCACTCATCATCTATACCGCTTAATCCTATATTTAGGGTCACGGGGGCCTGGAGTCTATCCCAGGAGACTTGGGGCACATGGCGGGGTACACTCTGGACAGGGTGCCAATCCATCGCAGGGCACAGACACACACACATACGCTCACTCATTCACACACTACAGACAATTTGGGAATGTCAATTAGCCTAACCTACATGTCTTTGGACTGTGGGAAGAAACCGGAGTACCCGGAGGAAACCCCACTAAAATCTGTAAAATAAATAAATTAGTAAATAAACAAATAAATAAATAAGAAAATATTTATCATTAAAAAAATCTTTAAAACCATTATACACTACTGCCATAAACATTGCTGTTGAGCATGTGGGTGTGTTCAGGAGCCCAAGCTGGTCAGATTGGAATAGCTCACTAAGCACTTGCAGTCAAATGCAGCTTTAATATTCATTTTCAAACAGATGGGTTATCAGCTGAATTTGACGTGCACATTATATCAAAAGGAGTAATATTCTACTTACTGGCAGTGAGCAAACAGAGATATTCAGGTAATTTTTCATGCTTTAAACTCACCTCTGCAGTAAATGAAAAAGGTTAGAACTACTGCTATAAATACACTATGCCACTATAAGGATACAGTTCCTGAAATTTTAGACAGAACAGATGTTCAGGAAGTAACAGCCATTTCAATCTTCAAATAGACATTTAATTAATATGCGATAAGACAAATTTAGGCTTTATGTTAAAATGTTAAAATAATAAAGCATGATACTTTTGATCAGCAATAACTAAATGGTGTTCTCCTTTTCTTTCATTTCTTTTGAAATGGAATTGCGGTATTTCAAAGCATTGGGTACTTTGGAATTTTGTCTAATCCACCATCTCTCTTGTTTTATTTTACTTCATATATGAGCATCTATTATACATCTATCTTTATGCTATCACATATAAACACAGCATAAAGCAATGCTACTACATGTTGCTCATACTTTTATGAATCGGTCTTATGACTCTATTAAAGCCAAATGCAGATGTCTTGAACAGTGTCACACAGTCTGTATTTAAAGTCCCTAAGCCCACAACAGAAGAGGATGTGTTTATAAATTTGGCAATTGCCGTTAATGACCACCACTGTTCTCAGCTGCAGTTTAGTAGTATAAAGGCCGATGCTATCTGATACTGACAATGATGTTCCTAACACATAACTAGTCTCTATATCATCTTGCACATAAACCAGCCTTTGCAACTTAGAAGAAATATCTATATTTCAATACATATACAGTACATTTCAATTATTTAGAAAGAATACGTTTGTTTTTATCTTTAGCATTTTTCTTAAGGTGTGTGCTCTTAGGTAATTCTGTGTGTGCAATATTATAACCAATATGGAGCCTAAGATATCCATCTATCTAAAATAGATAGATAGATAGATAGATAGATAGATAGATAGATAGATAGATAGATAGATAGATAGATAGATAGATAGATAGATAGATAGATAAAACAAAAAAAGGCTATTAGATATGTTAGGATAACTCTGAATAGTTTTGATAGTTCTGGTCAAGTTTGTGTAGAAATGTGGAAAGTACAGTAAGAGCATTTCCATACACACAGCATGTGATGAGAACTCACAGGATTAGACCTAAACAGGTATGTGGCCTAAAAAAAATACTTGTTAGTGAGAACAAGAAAAAAGGCTTCAATCAGAAGAAAAGGTTTCAATTTGCTAGGGAGCAAAAAGAATGGACATTAGAACAGTGGAAAATAGTTATGGCCTGATAAGTTCAGATTGACCCTATTAAAGCATGATGGGCACACCAGGGTAAAAAGGGAAGCGCATGAAATGATGCACCCCTCATGCACACTGCCCGTTGCACAAGCATCTGTAGGCAGTGTTATGAGCTGGGGTTGCTTCAGAGTCAGCCGACAACTTGAATGTACTGAATGGCAAGGTTATGCCCTTCCCTGATGGCACGGGCATATTCCAGAACTCAAATTATGAAATAGTGGTTCTGGGAGCATGGGGAATAATTTTCACACATGCACTGGCCACCACATTGTGTACTATAATCAAAGTTAAAGGTGATTGAATACAATCTTGAAGTGTGCAATTTTATTCTTTTATTTTTATTCTGGCAGTTTATAACAATTTTGAATAGGAATCATAAAATAGGTTTAAAAAAATTATTATGGTTAAAATATGGCCATTATACTATAGATGCCAATAGAAGTTACTGAAATATGTTGGGCACAGACTCTAGTCACGTCTCCCAAGTGTAATGAAAAAATTTAATAACCACACATTAATAGTCAGTTGGCCAGTTGTGCCAGAGTTTACATTTAAATGACACTTGTCCTATGAGGTAAATTATGAATTGACACATAAAAAAGTACAATGTTGCTGTTTTGAGTAGTACTATCATATGGTTAAATATGAATTATTCAAGTAGAATAGAATTGAAGACTTTTTTCAAATCCTCTAACATGGATTGTGCTTCTTTTGGTTGTGAATTTGGCATTTGCTGATTTAGAACGAGTAGACCTTTTCACACCTAATACAGTATCTATATGCTGCATTATTAAACCGCATTTACATATATTTTAAAATAATGCTTTTCCTTATTGTGTGCTCTCGCATGTCCTATAGGTAGGACTGTTTCTCGACAGGAGAGACAAAGAATATTACCTAGCCCCTTTAATAAAATTTTGGAACATTCAATCTGTGCCTAAGAGTAATGCCACAGGAGAAGAACCGGGGGAGGGAGGACTGAGCAATAGAGAGGTGTGATATACCTACAACAAGATTACAGTAGATGCCCAAGCTCTTATATTGCTCTGTATGACAGCATTTAAAGAGAAGAGAAGAAACAGAATCAAATTGTAAAACTGCTATGATTTTTGTATGACACAGGACATTTTGTACCACTTTTAAATAACATGTCAATCCCCAATTTTATGCTCATAGTTAATACCCACACCTGATTTTCATCTAAATTTAGTTTTTTTTCTTTCATTTTATTATAATTTTTTTTTATGAATGATAAATGATAAATCATATAGCTGGGATGAAGCATTTGACACACAGACATTATTCCTGAGCAGTCAACCAATGACTCCCCCTTACCATAATGTAATTGCCTCTCAGATAGTACGGATGGGAAGTTTTCCAATTTCAGTTAGAAGCAAACATTTTCACATTTGGCACACTTTGTGCTCTAATTTTGCTTGTGCATAAGCCTATTTTTCAGTCTGATCTAAAATCAGGTATAATGGCAAACAGGGGCAAAAATGGAGGATACATGGCACATTAAATTACACCAACTAAGTATGGATGTCTTTCTATAATGCAGGCTTTAAAGGGTTCATGAATTTGGCTTATCCGCCATCACCATGGAACTATATGCTTTTCTTTCTGAAGTCTTGCTCTTCAGAATGCCACATACATTTTGCAACTGCATTTACAAAATAATATTTAAAAAAATTATATAATGTACAGAAACATAGTAGTATGAGCACGAGAATGAACATGTAGCAGTATGCATAAAGAGGATTTATGTTCCTACAAAGGACCAATGTTATTAAAACACCTAATGTTTCAAAAGACATTGTCCATTTGCTTACAATTTGAGGGTGCTGACTGTACGTAGAGTCACTGAAGCAATACCATCCTACACATAATTTCTGGATTTTATCACTTGCAGGATGAGTGTGGCCATGCAACACCCCCGCCCCCCCCACCCACCACCCCACCCTAAATAAAATCTATATAAAACTCATTTCATTTAAGATAATCACAGTGATATGTATGCTAATTACAGTCTAACTATCTTTACACTCATTTCATGTGCAATGGTAGTACATTAGTTAAAAGTGAGTTCAAGGCTACGTGTCAATGATTGGCGTACAATCATCACCACTAAAAAAAAAGGATTTCTGTTGACTGGTAAAGAAAACAAACACCTAAAAACACAAGTAACTACTATACAAATTATAATTTTATATGTCTATATTTGATACAAGAATCCAAAAATGTTCTAATACTGAAGAATGTACTTCTTCAGTTATCATAATTTTTCATCAGGAAATTGTGTTATTTCAATCAAGTCACAAAATGTAATTATTTAAGTTGCACATGTAAATATTTATCATAATTATAGCAGGCTTACAATCTTCAAGGGGAGATGAATTCAATAATTTCTCATCTGTAATGCTAATCAATTTACCAAAGCTGACTTTGTGTAGTTTATAAATTAAAACTCAAATGAAAGTATTAAGATTAAATCATTGCTCATTTCATTTTCCATGGTACTTATCTGTGTAGTGTTACAATGGGGCCTAAAGGGAACTCAAGGGACAGGGTGGGGGGACACTGGATGGGGTGCCCACACATTGCATCACACAAGCGCAGACCGCAGAGTACACAAGAACCAAGAGGAAAAACCAACAAAGCACAGAGAGAACATGAAACGATATGTACACAGACCTGAGGCAAGATACAACTCCCATCATCAGAGGTAGGAGGCAATTATGCAAAACTCCACAACCCACTATTATTTAATTATGATCAAAAAAGTGCTTTTAGAAGTGTATGGTGGAAAGTACTGGAATGATGAAACAAAGTCTATCAAACACATCTTTATATTTTGGTCTGTGCACGTGCCATCCAGCACATCAGGCGGCGGATACTTCCCACCCTGGAGATATATCCGTCGTTTCTGTGGCAGTTACTTAAGAGGTTGGGTTGCCAGTTTGATGCCCGCTTGTCATTCACACTATGGGGCAATTTGGAAACGCCAGTTAGCCTAATCTGCATGTCTTTGGACTGTGGGAGGAAACCAGAGTACCAGGAAGAAACCCATCAAGCACAGCGAGAACATGCAAACTCCATTCACACAGACCCATGTCGGGAATCGAACCCTCGACCCTGTAGGTGCACGGCGACAGTGCTAACCACTATGCCTTTTGTTTTCCCAATTTTCCCTTTTCTATTTTAGCACATAATCATTACTTTCACAGTTTACTCACAGACCATTTACTCATTTCATCATCTCTTCTGTGATAAAATAATATGCATCATGAAATAAGTATTGTGCACAAGCAGTGATTCACTATTACTGATTATTAAAACCATATTAAGTGTCAGGGATCCTATAGCTGGGTCGCTGTATTTTAGGGAGGTTTGCTAGGTGAGAGACTTTTCATCACCAAGAACACAAGCATAGGAGTATAAAAAGTGAAGGTCATAAAGCTCAACATATCCTCAAGTACTTGTATAACTTATGCTGTAGTGCACAATTAATACAGAAGGTGCATTTTTAATTGTTAGTAATACTGGAACCTTTCTAAAGCATATCATTAAAGTTCTTTCACCAAAAGTGTGAGCAAATCATGGAGCCCTAAACCAACCAAGTGCATCAAGACACTGAATAATTATGTAGTACAAATATATCATGTGTACAATTCTGTTTGGCACCCTGATTATCTACAAAATATGCAGTCTTAATGAAGACGGTATAAAACCACAATGCTTTTAATATCACACCCTTAAAAAGACTTACATTTCAAAAGGTTCTGCTACCATAAGCCTAAAGACTTACATACACTGTGTGGGCAAAATTATTTGGACACATTAGTATCACACTCATATGTGCAGTTTGAAGATCCCATTTCAAGGTCAGTTTCCATTTGCATTAACCTCCCCTTGAATGCTTTCCACTATATTTGCACAACTGCAATGAAATGTATGCATTTAGCCAAAAGAGCATTATTAAGATCAGGAACTGTATTACTAAAAAATAAATAAAAAGCCTGATGCACAGTCAGTGTTTCAGTTCATCCCAAAGGTGTTCAGTAGGGTTGGGGTCGAGACCCTGTTTCTCCACTTCAACCTTGGCAAACCTTATGGTGGTCTATCAATGTCACATTGTGTATGACATGTGTAAATGATCTGGTGCGCAGCATATACTGTAAACTTTTTAAATAAACATTTCCCGTAGGGGGTCTGTGACTCTAGACTACTGCTTTCATCTTTGTGGCAATAGTTTGCAGAAGGCCCACATAGAGATGTGATGGTCAGGTGTCCACAAGCCTACTGAATATAAAGTAAGCACCATGCATTATTTGCTGTTGTGCTGATTTGACTTAAAAAGAATAAGAGAATTTAACATACTTTTCCTGAAACACATAAAAAAATTTATAACTTTAAAGACTATGATTTTGAGCAATTTTGACATTTTATTGTCAGGCAATTTTGTTTCTTAATATTTCTGAAAACAGGTGTCTTAAAATGTTGTTTACATTAATAATAATATGTCACATGCTATTTGCTATAAATTCCATGTATCAATTTAACTCATGGGTAGGTTTGGACACAACCTGCTCAGTACCATATAAGTAGTAAGGAGATGTTGTGTAAATAAAATAGAAAATAAACAAATGGCCAAACATGCTGGGTGAATAAAATGAAATAGTAAGTGTTTAAAAAATAAAGAGTAAATTATTAAATAGGGATACTAACTATTTTTGTCTGGGATTGATGCAATGAAAATTAATTACAATAAATTTTGACTTATCAGATAGTATTTATTTTGCACTTTTGTCATTTTGGGGTTCTGTAATATTTATAAACACATTCTTAAAATAAATTAATAATAATAATAATAAATAATAATATAATAATAATAATAATAATAATAATAAAATTTCCACCACCTACCTTGATCTTTGCAGGAAAAAAGAAACAGCCCAGTTTTTAAAAAAATACATTTTCCTTACATTTGACTAATTTAAGTAAAATGTAAGTAATGCTGAGAGTATTTTCAGTTCAGAAAGACATACCTGGTGTGAGACTCAGTATGTGGAACTAAGTATTAAGTGATAATGTTTAGACTGAAACAAAGCTCACAAACAGGTTTCCCCATGACAAAGACAATGAACAACATACTTCTCTAGCAACCCCAAAGCCATGCATGCCATGTGATAATATTAAAAAAACAATTAAGTAATGAAGATGAGCTTATCCACTTACTGAAATAGTGATGACTAGTGATGTCAGACTCTTCACTGCTGTCTTATTATTTTCTTCTTCACTGTGGTCCCAAAATGCCTCTGTTTCTGATAATGCTTTTCCAGGGACGAAGTATCAATCTAGCAGATTTGCTGAGATGTCATTTAGTCTTTTGTTTCAGAGGTTCAGATGAAGCTCTCCTCAGCCTGCCTATCGTGGCTGCGATGTGCAAGCTGAGCAATGTGTGCACCTTGCTTCTCTCTCTTCTTTTTTTTCTATTATTCTCCTCCCCCTCACACACTATCTCAGTCTTCCTCTCCAGTGAGGGGCTCTCTCACTCTCCTTCTCATTGACATCATTCTTTTCCCTCCTCTCTCCCACTTGATTCTCTGCCCCCCACCCAGCTCTTGTTCTCTCTTTGGCTCATTGTAGCGGTCTCTCTCCTCGCGCAGCCTCTAGTGGGTGTTTCTGTAAGCCGTGCCTTTTAAGAAAGAGAAAAAGAGAGTGAGAGAGAGAGAGAGAGAGAGAGAGAGAGAGAGAGAGAGAGAGAGAGAGCGATTGATCCTTTATTCTTCTTTCTTTCTCTGTCTCCGATCTGTATCTGTCTGTATCTTGGTCCTTCTATCATGATCAAAGGACAATCAGTGCCATTGCATGTGTAGTAGGACCAGTCCTCCACCAAAAGAAAGAAATGCATAAATGTATAAATCAACAGGCAGTTCAAAGTGAACGAATAGAAAGAGGGAACACTAATATCTCATTCCTGTTGCATGTCTCTGCACTAGACACAGTCAGTATACCTCCAAACCGATACTGTTCATGGCATTGAGAGCTGTATATTGATACTGTTTTATATGCATGCATAGTAGTCTGTGTTAGGCTGTGTTACACAATATTGAAAGGGAATTCTTTTTTTTTTCATTGTCCAAGTTTGTC
>QNUK01000395.1:587500-630000 GCA_013621035.1 Clarias magur | reverse complement strand
CTGTCTGTCTGTCTGTATGTATGTATGTATGTATGTATGTATGTGTGTATGATGTATGTATGTATGTATGTTTGTACATAGGATGTATGTATGTATGTATGTATGTATGTATGTATGTACATCTGTCTGTCTGTATGTATGTATGTATGTATGTATGTATGTATGTATGTACATCTGTCTGTCTGTCTGTCTGTATGTATGTATGTATGTATGTATGTATGTATGTATGATGTATGTATGTATGTATGTATGTACAAAATTTTATAAAACTTTGCCGGTCCGTCTGTATTTACCTGAAGTTAAACTTGTGCCATAAATGTAATCAAAATGTTGAGTTATGAGCAGTTTTGAGCAGTTATGGCACATCTTAAATGGATCGTTGGATATAATTTAATTAACTTGCAGTTCTTTTGCCTCAAGTTTAACCTGCACCATAAGTGAAATCAATATGTTGAGTGATAGCGATGTTATGAACAGTTATGTGCCAGTTTTGTTAATCTACTTTAAAATAAGCTAGCAATAAACCAATTGCTCAATGTAAAGAATCATCTCAACCAATAAATATTAATTATATAGAATTAGTTCATATTTTCACTGCCAAAATAACAGTGCTGAAGTGGTATAAGTGACGTTTAATGCACTGGAGTCATTTTAATACAAATCTTTATCCAATCTTTTTTCAATTTCTCATCTGTGATTCACTCTATGATTACTGAACAGGAAGTGTATTTGGCTGATGATAAAAGAAGTGCAACTTAGCGTAAACAAAGGGGTAAGATACACAACCTTACAACATTTACATTTCTTTGTATTAATAAGGCAGGCAGAGAGTTCTGCTGTACAGAAAAATACAGTCAGACATGTACATGGGCATCAACCTGATAATAAGATCACTGATTACATTAAAGCTGATCAGCTTATTTTTAGCTTTAACCTTTAAATTTTTACTACCGGTACCAATGCTAGTGGATAATGAGGCAAACCATGCAACTAAATGATTCTTTAACTAAATAGACTGAAAATACTCACAAATTAAATCTTTTTTATTGATTTATTAATGAAGATGGTAGTGAAACATCATTACACACTAAAAAAATGCTGGGTTGTTTTTACTACCCAAACGCTGGGTTGCCTCTGTTGGGTACGGGGAGTTGGGTACTTTTTGTTTAACCAACCTTGCTGGGTTGGAGTTGGGTTAGCTAGTGACAGCTAACATCACAGACAAGACGCCCCTCCCCCGAAGTTCGGTGTATTCAGTGGCTGTGTCAGCTTCGTGTCTTTTTTTCTTCCTGCTCACGCATTTAAGAGGAAATGTAAACATTAAATATAAGGTCTGTATACACACTTTCACTTACTTATGACTGAATTTGTTCACTGTATGTAACATTTATTACTGTTACCGTGTTACACTCAAACTTTCAGCCTGGTCTGTGCTATAGCATGCTAGTTTATCTGACAATACCTGTTAGCTAGCCAAACCAAAGAACCCCACGTGTTTATGAACGAAACTGCAAAAATGTCTGAGCTTTTTAGCTTTCTTTGTAGAATGCTTGCAGGGTTTATGAAGATGGTGACGTGATGAATGAAAGCTAAACTGTTAACTGTAGTGCCAGCATGATGCTAGCATTTAGCTAGGTTGCTAGTGTTAGCAAACGCAGCTGAGGTGTTACAAAACACTAATCTTCTTACAAATATGAATCCTAGCCAATCCTAGCCTCTCAATTTTTCCATAAACTTTTACTTTCTTTAATTTCTTTCTTTCTAAGGTTGGAACCGACACCGTGGAATATCTCCAGCAGGCTGAAGTGTCGAGGCCGAACCCCTACATCCTGATGTTGAGAGATAATGACCAGCACTGCTCTCAGGCATTAGTGCTTCTCAGTAATAGTACCGTAATGATGTTGCTGTTGAACTTGTTTTGTATTATCTGATCTTGTGCTTTTGAAAAATAAATATAAATATTTTCTATGTTTTGTACAATTAATTGGGTGTTGTTTATTGCATATATGTATGGTTTGTGAAACTTAGTTTTTTTTTTGTTTTGTTTTGTAATAGACCAGTATATCAAAGTACTTTAACTGTTTAAACTGTTTTACCCATAGACATGTGAAACATAATAACCTATTTGTGAGGTAGAATTAACCCAGCATTATAGTTAAATATGACCTAGCATTTGGATTGAATATTTTACCCATCTTGCTGGGTTAAATAAATAACCCATTTTGCTGGGTTAAATTAACCCAGCATGTAGTTGGTCCAATATTTATCCAGCAGCTGGGTTAAAAACAACCAGTTTTGGTGGTTTTTAACCCAGCATTTTTTAGGGTATATCAAACATTATCTGATCAATACATCTGTAACACATAGCTGATAATGTTATGGCATTTACCGGGGCTGTAGTGGAAGCTAAACGCACATGAACCGTGTTTTTGTCATGGTCTGAAATATTGTTTAGCATCCTCTGGCTAACGTATTTCATAGCTTACTCACTGCTCCCCTGACGATTAACCACAAGGTAAATGCTCTTTGTGCTACCGCCATTAATACACAATGTTAATTGCTCGCTTCATACTTATGATCTAAGCCATATACTCTGGACATATACCTCTCTAAATGACTGAAGAAGAGTGAACAAAACCTTTTGGTCACAGTGTTTTTACGTACTGTAATTGCTGCTCTATATTCACACTATATAACTGACAATAATGGTCAGTGCTTTTAAATATAATTCTGTTACTCTTTTTTTTTTTTTACCTGAATATGATCAATTACTTTGATATGTCTTGTAATATTGCAAGTCTTGATTGATTAATAGATCTGTATTGCATTTTCTTTTGCGCAGGTAAAGATGACACTGAGGACAATTTTGAATATATAAAGAATTTATAAGGTGACATCTACTGTGCATATAAATAGTAATAAAGTGCAGTTAAAGTGCAGTCTCACAAAGACAGGATTCAATTTCATCTCATAGTATATGTCTTTTTTTTTTTATGTCTCAGAAAATCCACTAAAAGCATACGCAATGGATGACCACAATTCTACAGAAGCGATACCAGTGGCTCGTCATAAGTGTCAACTTTATCTTTAAAATTCAGCCTCTACATGTCATGGTTTGCTTAAAGCTTCAAAAATTTTGTTATATATCTGTTTTCCAAAAATAGTGTTTATTGCTTTTTGCTGTCAAAATGTTCATACAGATTCACAAAATACAGCATGTCTGTACAATTAATTACTGCAGTGTAAGGCCATGTGTTCGTTGTTCTAGCCTCACAGGCAGTGATGTAGTGTCTTTTGTGCACACAAGAGACCATTCTGTAATCCCCTACTACGTGTATTGAAATTAATAATTAATCGTACTCGTCCTGTTAACTCAGCAGAAAGCCAGCTGTGGAAAATATGGAGAAGTAAAAAGGATTGTAATACAGAGTGTGTTAGCAGGGAATCCAAAATCACTCATTAAGAATGAGAAGAAAAGAGCAATCAAAGGTCATCCACAGTATTAGAGTCTCTCTCTCTCTCTCTCTCTCTCTCTCTCTCTCTCTCTCTCTCTCACACACACACACACACACACACACACACACACACACACACACACACACACACACACACCACTAACTTGTCAGTGTCACTGCTGTGCTGAGAATGTTCCACTATCTAATAATAACTGATCAAATTTAGTCCCACAGTGATTCCATTCCAAGTGTAACAGATGGGCTACAGTCAAACTCTTTGTTTTAACTCTCTGTTTTATCTTAAACAATACAATACACAGTACACAACTGTGCACACATCAAATATATAATGTTCTTTATGGACTTGCGAAGGCTGTATCTTTTATGGAACTGTAGTTTAATGTGTTAATACTGTTATTTATTTATTATTATTATCCATTTAGAGCAAGATTATACTGTATTCTTTGACTATATACCCCTAAGGAATGTATGCAATTTCATATCAGTTTATATGCATATATTTAATATGAATAGCTCTTCTTTCTTTTTTGCATAGTGCTTTTAATAATAGACATAAAGCGGCTCAGAAATCTGGATTTATTTTTAGATCCCTAATGAGCAAGTCAAAAGAAAGCAGGGAAAATCTCCCCGTGACAACATGGGGAAGAAACCTTGTGTAGAACCAGGCTCAAAGTGAACCCACCCCTTTCTGGATAATACCAGACACTAGGATTATAAATCACTATAAATCTTGTGTTCAAAGGATGTTAAGTAAGATCAGCTTATTGTTATTATTACAGAACAAGTTCTTACGTACAATTCTATAATATGCAAATTAAATTATTCCCTGAATAATGGGTGAAACTAACAGTTTCTTGAAAGGGACAACCATGGATTGGTAAAATAAATAAATAAACAAATAAATACATACATAAATAAATAAAGTGAATAAAAAAATGCGTGTGAATAGCTACACCTTTAGTTGCCTGACCATTAATGACATTCACAGCCAGCAACAACATGGTTTTGTCAGTCTTCTACACAACACAATACCATATCACTAACACCAGTTTTACTGTATTTGGGAGCCGTGTTACGATTGGCTGTAATATTTATAAAAGAATATGAAGCAAAGAGACAATACTAACACACCAAGAAGACACATGATTGGCTTGTGTGTAAGAGACATGAAATACACACGCGGTGTGCAGGAAGCTGTTGCTTTCGCTCTGTCCCCAATGTCCTCTTCCACATTTGGGCTTTTAGAACTCTTATTTTTACCCTATTGCACTATAAATGTATACAATTGATTGATTCCCAATTAGAAAGGATAGAGCGCACATCTGTGTACTACTGTACAAAATGGTGCTGTGGTGCTTATTGAAGTGATATTTAAACTGCAAGAGAGGTACAATACGCTGATGCTGCATTGTAAACTAACGTTTAATATTGTTTTTAATGTTTCCCATGATCTTCAACAATCTTAATGATTAAAAATGGTTTAGCTCAGCACTTTAATCTTTGTGTGCTTGTATGCTACCAGGATGCTGCCAGTGATTCACCACAAAAACAATTAAATGTATGAGTGTGATCATTTATAAATTAAATTGAATCAATATACACTACATGAACAAAAGTATTTGGCCAAACCTGTTAATTATTGTATTCAGGTGTTTCAGCCAAGCACCTTATCCCCAGTGGAGAACAATCTTAATGCTTCAGCATACCAAGGCATCTTGGACAATGCTTTGTGGCAACAGTTTGTGAAAGGCCCTTGTCTATTCCAACATGACTGTACCCCAGTGCACAAAGCAAGGACTATAAAGACATGGTTTGATGGGTTTGATGCGGAAGAACTCGACTGGGCCGCACAGGGACCTGACCTCAACCCCATCGGGCACTTTTGATATGAACTGGAACAGAGATTGAGATCCACGCCTTCTCGTCCAACATCAGCGGCTGACCTCATAAATGCTCTACAGAATAAATGTACACAAATTCCCATGAAAACACTCCAAAGTCTTGTGGACAGCATTCAAAGAAGAGAGGAAGCTGTTATACAGTAGGTGCAAGTATGCTTTTGGATGCAGGACATTGCAGGTTTGACCAAATACTTTTGTCCATATAGTGTATGTTTATTTTGTTGCTGCTTTACCTTCATTCACATCTTAAGGGTATTATTGATATTAAATTGCATATTTACGTTGCTGAAAACAAAATTGCAGGCTGATTTGTTACAAAATATATTTAAAACCTAATATTTTACCATTTGTGCTTTTGAATACCCTTGGTAGTCAAAAAAGAAAAAAAAAAAAAAGAAAAAAACCATTGACCATAAATATACCTGCTATTGGACTAAAGGGGAACTTGTACAATAATAAGACACATCTACTATATTGTATCTTTACTCAGTCTATTTAAAACAAATGGGAGCAATTTACATGAGGTCCAGGAAAACATGTATACAGTATGCATTAATGCTTTCATAAGGTTGAGTTAATACATGCACTACTCATTAGCACAGCAGAAAATAATATAATATGCATAGATGTATGCACATGAACAGACCTTAGGTTTTAATTAAATAAACGTTAACAATGATAACAGGTAAGAATTTTGTAATATCAGTATGACGATCAGTATAAGTAATATTTATTTACATTTTAATTCAGTATTTACATAATGGTGGCTACGATGTACATTATTAATTAATTAATATAAATTAAATAAAATGCTAAAACAAAATGCTGTCTATCATGGCCAAGCCAGACCACCCACTGCACATAGTGTTCTGCAAACAGAAGAGTGTGTTCAAAGGAAGACTACAGTCGCAAGGCAGCACAACTGTCAGACTTACAGTAGGAAATCCTAAGGGCATGGGAATATGGACTGGAAGATCTAGGCTAAGGCTCATCTGCTGTACACACCACAGTGTTACACACATCATTATCTCACCCATTACTCTCACTATCTCATATTTGCCATTAAGCACAGACTCACAGAGGCACTGCAATTAACTTCATTCTCTTTTTTTTAACTTGTGATTTATATGCTGTATTTATATGCTTTGTATATTTCTTGAAATTCTTTTTTTTTGTTCTTAGCATTGCATTCGTAATTTCTGGTCATTTCTCACATGTAGTATACTAACTATATGTAAGACGGATGTAAGATACAATGTGCAATCACATATACAAGCTTTTGGTCTTTGGAACTGTTTGATCAATAGTCTATCTATCTATCTATCTATCTATCTATCTATCTATCTATCTATCTATCTATCTATCTATCCATCCATCCATCCATCCATCCATCCATCCATCCATCCATCCATCTAAACAAACCCTTACACTAGAGACTACATGCACCAAACAAGTATTCACTTCAAAATGTATGTAGAGTTTAAGTACACCCAATGTGTATAATTTAAGCGCCCTATATTTGTTTAATTGCAATGAAACATAATTATGGTAGTTTTATTTTATTTATTTGTTCCTTGGTTTCTCGAAGAACATACTGTAATAGCTATAGTTCCCTCTTCGGGCAACCAGAAATATCAGCAACATTTCCTCATGCACTAGTATATTTATTTACCCTTTTACAAGCATATATAAATAAAAAACAGTAGACTAATTAATCCTATCCTGTGGCTAGATTGATATTTGCATGGAGGACAAGCTGAAAATTTCTCTACTGGTAAAATATATAACAAATAAAACAAATTGCTAGACACATCAGCAGAGTTATAAAGCTATGCACCATGTCCTAAAGTACTATAGTAGACTGACAGAGTGACAAACAGAAATCAGCCAAAAGCCAAATAAATAAATACAATTTCAGTAGCTATACATTTCCCTTGCTTATTTAATAACTATTTATTGTCTTTGATTTGTGTTTCTTTCAAGAGAAATTGAACCTGATGTCCTTCTGCTGTGTGCCCAGCTGAAATTATTTTCTGCTTACTCCATTAGTAAGACGTGTTAGCTGGAATCAGTCTGGTCATTCTTTTCTGACCTCTCTCCTCAAAAAAGGCATTTCCACCCACAGAACTGCCACTCACAGAGTTTATTTATTTATTTAGGGAAGATTCAGTGGAAACTCTAGAGACCGTTATGTGTGAAATCCCAGGCGATCAGCAGTTTCTAAACTCGGGCTGTCTTGCGCCAACAAGCATGGTCAAACTGCTAACATCACATTTTCCCTTCTGATGTTTGATGAGAACATTAAGTGAAGCTCTTGACCTTATCTGCATGATTTTATGCATTGTACCTCCAGATGGCTCGTTGGATAATTAAATGAATAAGCAACCCTACGGATGTTCTTAATGAAGTGGCCAGTAGTGCCGAAAAATCCATTTATGCCTTATAAAGCCGAAAACTGTATATAACATAGATATGGTTTGTTAATTTTACTTCCATCCAGTTTTTGACTTTATAAGGCATAAATGGATTTTTACCACACTGTAAACCCTAATGCTCAAAGTAATTATATATATTGAGTACTGTTAATTTAAATAATTACAATTAGTTCAAATTAATAGACCCTGATGAGTATTTAGTATTATTGGTATTTATGAGTTTGTAGAAATTACACTTTTCAAGTTAGCTGAACAAATTAGATATTTTAGGTAACTGTAAGTACTTACAGTAAGTAACAGTAACTGTCACTTTAAAGTTCCACCAACTTAAAATCAGGGCAATAGCGCGCTGGTGGCTCAGTGTTTCACCTGCCATGTGAAAGGCCCGGGTTCAATTCCCAACTGGATGAAGTGTCTGTCCCAAGCCCAGATAAAATGGGAGGGTTGCATCAGAAAGGGCATCTGGCATAAAACCTGTGCCAAGCCTGTGTGCGGACCGGATTGTCTGCTGTGGCGACCCATTGCCGAGAGAAGCCGAAAGACCCACAACAGTTTTTTTGATTTGCAACAACTAAAAAAAATTATAATTGCTATTAAATATTATGAGTTAGGCTACTCAATAACGCAAGTAAGGAACAATTAATATGAATGACTACAACAAACTCAAAAACTGATAGTTCTGTTTACTTAAAATTGGAAACATCATTACTTAAATTTTTTGTTGTTGTTTTGCCAACTTATTCAGTTTTGCAGAGCCAAGTGTAGAGTGATTACAATTGTTTGATACTTTTAGATTTTTTTGAAGAGAATATATGTTAATTTGGAATTTAAATGGAAAACATCCTTGTATCATAAAAATGGACCTTGAAATTTTTAAAAAAAGATTTATTGGTTAAAATTGTTATATAATGCTTTAAAATATTTTAATTTGTGCTTATGAGTGTGTAATTAAATTCCATGCAACATCGTGAGCACATCTAGTGTGCAAACTGTACCCAGTATATACAGTATATATGAAATGCATATAGAATACACACATATTATACTGTATATGTGAATTCTATATGCATTTCATGACATGCACAGGTGGAACTTCCTATGTAACTTTTCCTTGGCAAATTCCTAAACCCTAATCACTTTCAAACATAATTAATTATTTCCTGTTAATTTCACTCCCATCCAGTTATGGTTAAAGAACAATAACGTCGACTCTTTGAACACTGGTTTAAAAGACTCATGCTGTGCTTTTTTTCCCTTCTTCTAAAATTATAAAAGACCTGTGTGTCTTGGTGGTGTTTCCTCTTGTGCTTGGCATCCGCACACAGGAACTCATTGATCTGCTATCCCTGCCTTCAGGTTTTCCATTGTAGAGTTTTGACTATTAATGTGGATCATTCAGCAAATAATAGATTCATGGTCTAGATATTATAATAAACCACACAGTCTCTTGAACAAGCCAAAAGTACAGAGACAAAATGTAACTTAATCCTGTTAAATACTAACATATTATATTATTACATCAATAAAAATATCAAGTCCTTCTCATGAAATGATGATTTAGGAGTGTTTTATTTTATAATGCTTGAGCATTACTGATGTGCTGGGGGTTGATTAGATTGCATTAGACCATGTTTTTAATCTTTTGAGTTAAAACCAGTCATATAATCTGTTGTTGTTGTTGTTGTTGTTGTTGTTGTTGTTGTTGTTGTTGTTGGTTGTCTCCATTATTTAAAACAATATTTTTTGTGTGTTGACTAAAAAGTTCACCTACTGTATCATTCTCATCAAATCAAAAAATGTATAGAAGAATGTGTTTAAATTGTATATTTCGACAGTGGAGATATGAAAAGATATATCTTTTTATTTAATCGCAAGTTGAACATCCTTAAACGTTTGCCATTCATGTGTCTCTTGCATCCTCCTTTTCTGTGGCGCAGCCCATTGCAACATGTCCCATTCCCACTTCCTGCTTTCTATTGGAAGACACTGGCCCTAGCCCCCTTCCTCCCACCTCCTGCTTCATGACTGGGTGGCAGTATCACCTGGTAGTGTATTAAAACTTATTGAAACTTTTCTGTTGGTTTTTGTTTAGCTTTGGAGTGAAGAAAAGAAGAAAAACATGTCTTTCTTTCTTTTCTTTTGCCACTCTACTTGCTGTTTCATCTGGCTCTCCCTAGTTATCCAGTGAAAACTAATCTTACCGGAATCCCTGCTTGCACTCTGCACAAAATCTTTATCCACTTTAACCTTTATGTCACAATAAACGAATGTAACAATTTGTGTTTCCTTCTCTGTGTGTCAAGTTAAATATACTACTCCTGAGAAATCAATTACCCTGACCCTTTTGCTCTCCGGACCTGCCCGATCCACCCTGTGCTATTTCTGTTTGGACTTTTTATCACATCAAAACAAGTCACTGGAGCGGAGGGTGGCACCATATGAACAATCTAAAGTTACTCATATAAACCACAAAGGTGACTTTAGACTGCAGTTGATATGAACAGTTTGGCTATGTGGACTTAGGACCCACAACTGCTCTAGTTTTAGGAGAGAATTATTAATAAACACTTGTCATCCAGCTGAGGACGGATTCCTTTTTGTGTCGAAGCACATCATCTCTGGCTTACTCATTAAGGATAAACAGTATAGTATATAGATTTAATGTGGAAATTGTCAATTTCAGTACATTTTCTTTGTAAATAAAGTAAATGTTATTAAATTGAATGTTTGAAACATTTCTTTGAGATTCTGGTCCATACATAATGCAGTTGCTGCAGATTTCAGAATTCAGGTATACTTTCACACTGTGAATCTTCTGTTCCCCCACATCCCAAAGGTGTTCTACTAACCCTAAAAACCGAGGTTCACCAGACCAGGCTATGTTTTCCTAGTATCCAGCTATAGAAATTTGATGAGCCTGTACCCACTACAATCTCAGCTTTCTGTTCATGGCTGAAATGTTGTCTGTTGTTGCCATTCATCTGCCTTGAGATGCTGTAGATTCTTTTCTGCTCACCAAAATTGTATAGTTACCTGAGTTACTATAGACTTTAGGTTAGCTCAAACCCCTGTGTCCATTCTCCACTGACCTCTCTCATCGGCAAGGTGCTTCCATCCACAAGAACCTCAAGGCACCTAAAAAGTTCACTTAAAAGTCAACTTTAAAGAAATGAAATTGATCGAGTCCAAGCAACCAAAACAGAGGAGATAATTTCAATAAACACAGACAAAATCGTTTTTAATGCAAACGTTTAAACAGATTGATGCTTTTATAGTTTTTAAGTGCATGTCGTGTTTAATAATTAATTGAAGGAAAAGGAGCTATATCTTAACAACCTCCATTTGACTGCAGCCAAGCAATGCCACAAGGATACAATCAGTCTTATTGGCCATGTGAATCCATATGCATTAGCAAACAAAACTGGATATGTTACCTGTGCTAACATTTACACACATCTTTTTCTTGTCTGGTGTGTGTGGCACCCTCATCTCTAAATCCTCAAATCATTTAGAAAATAACTTTAAGTAAAAAAATACTGCCCATAGACAGTTTACAAGTGAATGGGTCACAGGAGCTGACAATTTGCAAGCAGCCACAATATAATAAAACGTTAAATTATTTAAAGTTAAAATACGGTTAGAAGATCAAGGGAAACTCTGAAGGAGCTAGAGATATCCACAGCTCACATAGTGGAAACTGGTCCAGGACATCCATAACCTACATACTACAATAAAGCTCAGGATGTACAGTGACGGCCTTTTTAGATGTTTTAGATCAATAGTTTCTAGAACAGCACAATGTTTAGCCACAGGGGAGCTAAAATTGAATTGAGTGTTTTCATAGTTCCACTGATCCACAGATTATATTGACTTCTAATTTAAGGTCTGAGAAAATAAGCTCCTAATGATGCTATGCGTTTATTGCTGAAGGAACTTGCAATACAACACCACAACACATTAAAATAACCCAGGATCATGCAGTACTGTATTTGCAGAGCTTCAATATCTCAAATAAAACTAAATGTAAATCATCAAATCTAAAATAATAATAATAATAATAAAAATGTGCTAACACTTTGACTAAATAACAACAAGAGATCTGTATTTGGTGGAATAACTCCAATTTGCAATTACAGCTTTCATATAGCTTTTTGACATTTATTTTGGCATGCTCTCCACCAGTTGGCAAAAATGCAAACAGCTCAGCTTTGCATGATGGTTTGTGACCGTCCATCTTCCTCTTGGTGACATTCCAGATGTTTTCTGGAGTAAACTGTTTTTTTTTTTCTAGAGCTGTATGTTTTCCATATAATTTTATCACAATTGTTTTCATGTTCTCCCCATGTTTGTTGTATTTCCTTTCACAGTCCAAAGACATGTGGTCTAGATTGATAGTCGTTTCCAATTTTATGCGATTGCAAGCTGAATGTTGTTCAGAAGTGATGTGGGTTTTACAGTAGAAACCCCACCTGATGCCGTATTAGCAAAAATACACCGGCTACCAGAGTTGCAGTAATGTTTGACTGAGATGTTCTCCATCATATCCCAAAGATTTTCAATGGGGTTAATGTCAGGAAAATGACATTCAAATGTGAGAATGATACATCATGCTCCCAATACCACTTTTAAACAATTTGCGTCTGGCTACACAAACTTTTTTCTAGAGACCTTTTTAAAAATCATAATCTGTTATGACCAAATTTACAATAGACATTATTAATAAATCATGAGTAAAGTTTATACGTGCAGAAATTAACAATAGTAATAATTTAATTGCCATTTACATTTTTTTCCCATGAATCATAAACCAATGATTATTGATATAGGCTACATAATGATAAATCACAACTTCATATGCCTGTGTTATTACAAAGTCAACAATAAAACTAGAAATAAAACCATTTATAGATGAAAGGCACAGACAATTTGATTGTTTTTTTACTTCCACAGACAATTTGACTGTTTTTATTTCCTCTACTCTTACTCTCCCTGCAGACAGAATTATGACAGAAACCATAACAGTGATAAAAAAATGTGGCCACCCACATAAAATCACCTGCAACCCACCTGTGGGACGTGACCAAGTGTTCAGGAACCAATGCTCTAGGGGAAATCTGAATCCTTTAGATTTAAACCACATGAACTTTCCCCATTGGTCTAAAGTTTAATCTTTATGCTTTTTAACAAATAAAAAAAATTTTTTCTTTGAATAGACGCACTAAGAAGTGGTTTTTAGTCACACATCTGTGTGTTCTCATCACGTTGTCCATGTGGAAATTCTATTTTCACTATTAAACTGTCAATCTTTTTATGATGCACTTTCTTGGAAGCCAATAATTTGAAACACAATAATAATCTTTTCCATAACCATCTTCCAACATTGTAGTTTATGTTGGGTTTAAAATAATTATTGTCACTTGAAACACGTGAATGCCTCCAGTAATTATATAATACATTTCATTTATAATATATTATCATTTATTTTATATCGCGCTACTTCCGCGTTTGGGTTTATTATCCACGCTATTATTATATTATTATATTTTCCTGTTTAAATGAAAACAGTGTTTTTAAGACATGGTGTTTGAGCTCCAGGGTGTGAGGAACAGCCAACAAAGGATTGGCTTAACATGGTCAGACACAGCAGAGTCATGAGTTTAGCAGTGAAGTGATTTTGAAGGTTAGTGACAAAGTAGGTTTTAAAAGAATGCTAGCTTGGTATAGCTTATGAGCCTTGCTACCCCCCTTTCATTGGTTTCAAAAAAACCTCATAGCACCCACATTGGGCAGTGGTTTAAGTGAAATAAAAGGAAATAATGGATTTTATTTCCTACGCTTCATTGTGTAATGCAATGATTGCAATGCAATTTAACCCAAAGTACAAGCTGAAGCGCACCTTTCAGTCTGGGTGCAGCACTCATGCAGCACTCCATGGATTGGCACATCAACAACAAAATCAGGATTGAGGTGCGATAACATAACGGAACTAAAGTAAGTTTTTACATAATATCAGTGATCTTTTATTGACTCAAAAATGTTTGACTTAGAGCATTCTTCAGATGAGGCAGAGGCAGGGGAGCAGCGAGGAGAGATGAGAGTGAGAGAAATGAGAACTGGCTGTAGTTAGTGATAAGCATGTGTGATTTCAGAAGACTGGCAGTTTCTCAAATACTCAAAGCAGTTCATTTGGAACCAGAAACCATGCAATGATTAAAGCCAGAGAGATCACACTTTTCCCCTATGCTGATGCTTGGTGTGAACATGTGAAGCTCCTGACTTGCGTGTATTTATGCCCTATGATTGGCTGATTGAATGAATGCACATGTGTTTCTTTTAAAGTGTATTAAAGGATATCTGTACTCTATATAGAATTTATTTTAAGTTGATGACTCAGTTCATGCAAAGATTGTTTGTTTGAGATTTGTTCTGTGTGGGTACAATATATTTTTTAGTATTTTAGTAAATGGCAAAATGGAAATATACAGCAGGTTTAGCAGCTGCAGTATGGTAGTGACAGGTAGTAGGGATCATGGTAGTAATCATGGGGTATGCAAGGGAATTTTGCATAGCATGTTAGGACATTTCATAATTGCAATATTTTTCACTAACCCAAACAGCTACTGCAAAAGTGAGGAAGAGCACTTTAGGACCTGAATCAGTACTGTAGTGGCATTTAAGAAAAATAATAAAGGACACACATTTGAGCACAACAGTGTTCACGTTCATAGACAAAGTTCAGTTTGAAAGAAACCTATATATAAAAGTGAAAACCCATTCCCTTTAACAGAGGTGGAGGTCTAAGACACAATCTGTCTCTCATTTTCCCTGCTGCCCTTTCATCCATTCTCAAAGAATGGCACCAAGGAGACCAAAACTAACCCTACCCTTTTCAGGGTCACAAGGGAGTATAAAGCTTGTGCAGATAAATCACATTGTCACATGATTTGTGTTGATTTGTCATGTCTCCAGTCTTACTCACACCTCTACAATCATCAGCACGACTTATCCACGACTTTTCTGAGGCTACAAATCACCACGAGAACTGTTTTAAAAATGTCATTTGACAAAGATTTAGATTTTAATTAAATGCACTGGTGAATGCGCCAGAGTTAATATCCCATCCTGTATCAAAAGTGTAGGACTACAAAATAAGGCAAATATGATTTTAAGTCTGCTGCTGTGCTAAGACACGTGACAGACAGCTGAATGTTTATATTAAGATTTAATTCAATTCAATACATTTTTATTTGTATAGCACTTTTAAATATGATCATTTTTGCAAAGCAGCTTTACAGAATATATATTTTTAATAAATTAGTTTTTATTTAATTTTTTTTAGAAGTATGAATTATAATGATCAGTTTATCTCTGATAAGCAAGTTGAAAGCGAGGATTGTGAGAAAAACTCTCTGAGATGACAATTGATAGAAACCTTGAGAGGAACCAGACCCAACAGGAACCCTTGCTCATTTAGGTGATATCAGATAGTATAACCATGAGGTTGCATGACAGTGATCACTTTGGGAATGGAGATTTTCTAGCATGTAGGTGAGTCAAATTGTGTCACACAATTCTTCCCATAGAATTTTGATACCTTGTTCAGCAATTAGTTAACAGAGCATTCACATACATTCACAAACCACAAAACACACATAAACATGAAAAACTTAATTGCTTTTTTTCAAGTTCCCGTCTTTTTCAAGTTCAGTCTTAAGTCATCAGTATCTTCACTAAATGCTTAGGTCATGACGCTTTAAGTTAAGATTATTTGTAGAATAACTGTTCTGTATGTTTAACTTTACAACGTCCTTTTTACGATGAAAGTAAAAAAATTAAAAGAGTTAGTAAGGAAAGTATCAGCATGTCAATTGAAACATTTTTCTGCTCTTTCCTGATAATAGCAAACTGCTTAAAATGGATATGTGTCTGAGAGAGGATATCAAGAGCAGAATTTTCAAAAAGCACAATGGCTTATCTCATTGAAATCATGCAGACAGTAATTAATGTGCCACCGGGACTCTATGGTAATGGTGTGTGGGTGGCTC
This sequence comes from Clarias magur, assembly GCA_013621035.1. NCBI lineage: Eukaryota > Metazoa > Chordata > Actinopteri > Siluriformes > Clariidae > Clarias > Clarias magur. The sequence continues at coordinate 614,143 of QNUK01000395.1, read as the reverse complement.
CTTTGCACTCTAGCATTTTGCCCTTGAGAGGTATATTGACACTATACACGCACGCACGCACGCACGCACACACACACACACACACACACACACACACACAACTTCAATGACTTGTGCATCACTCACTCCAGCATCTCAAAGCCACCTGATTTCCCAAATAGGATTAAAAACTCAAATCTAAAAAAAATTTTTTAAAGGACACTGTGTACTGCTTTTTTTTTTTTTTTTAGAAAAGTGCGGGATGGGGGTAAGATCTGATCTTACTATTAGAACACAGCACACTTATCTATCCTTGAGTCAGAAATGTGAAACATAAGGCAATTGCATTGTTTCTGTCTATAAAAGACCCAGTACCTTCGGAATGATCAGCAAATTAAAGGGTCTGGTGTCTAACACAGCTAGTCTGTAAGCATACAGATCCATACTGAGAGATTTTTCACCAAAATGCTTTATATTTCCATGGTCACTCTACATATGAGTATGTGGATAAAATAAAGCATTTTGCTGAAAAATACACTGTATGCTTTTACTTAAAATTATATAAAATTGAAGCACTCCCACTTTGTAACTGAGGCACTGCACACTGGGGACTCGGCTCAACACATTATATCAGTAAAAAAAAGAAACCTAAACCCTGACATCCAACATTTTTAACCCATAATCTTTAAACCTGTATTTTACTTATTTCAACATTATTTCACTGATCCTATTTGTCATGTAATTAGTTAAATTCAGCTTTTTGCCCAGATAGTGGTCGGAAAACAACCCAATTTCACTTATCCAACAAATATAATGAAGGAAAAAGGCCAGTCGTTGTCCTACTTAAAAGGGGGTTAGACATTCATGGTCAGTGCGTTGACAGCTGCTAATGTGTGTGTGTGTGTGTGTGTGTGTGTGTGCGTGCGTGCGTGCGTGCGTGCGTGCGTGCGTGCGTGTGTGTGTGTGTGAGTGAGAGAGAGAGAGAGAGACCTGCCTACAGGCATGACTGAGAGTTTGTCAATGGATTGTCATTGAAAGAACCCAATGTCAAACAGCAAGGACTGAATGGCTCTTTTACGCAGCCACTATACTGGCACACATGTAAAAGCTCAATACTGTGCATTAAGTGAATATTGACTCCCTCAAAATGAGACTGAAGTTGCTGATTCTGTGAATACACTACAAGGCCACAGGGGATAAAAGATCAAGCACAAAAACACAACAAGCAAAGAAAATTCTAAATTAATAAAAAAAATAAGCCTATGTATGATGTATGTATGTATGTATGTATGTATGTATGTATGTGTGTATGTATGTATGTATGTATGTATGTATGTATGTATGATGTATGTATGTATGATGTATGTATGTATGTATGTATGTATGTATGTATGTATGTATGTATGTATGTACCCCTAACCCTTGCTATAAATACATATATATTGTTGTAAAAATAAAAGAGCACTTATTTTTTTTCCTAAATCTGGTGTTTCTTGTGTCTGTATTCTGGCCTGCCCCTGCGAATTGCTTTACAGTATGTATGATGTATGTATATATGTATGTATGTATGTATGTATGCATGTATGTATGTATGTATGTATGTATGTATGTATGTACTGTATGTATGAAATGTACTTAAGCCACTGTTTCTTTCTTTCAAAATCTTCTGATTTTTATAAGGATATGGAGAGGACGGATTTCATTTAAATTCTAATTGCTTTGTGGATGGTGTTTTTTCTGTAATGAAACCCCTGGGAATAGCTCCTGCTGTCCCTCACAGGGACTAGTTATCATTCATCTGGTACCTGAAGCATCCCTCCTTGCTGTTGATGTGCAGATACAGCAGGTTCACCCTGCCTCCAGCAGTGATTAAACAAAATCACAAAAGCAAAGTTTGTCGATTCATTATTTCTTGTATGGCTCAACTTATGTTACCGTATACAGTATATAGCACAAGGTTCATACTTTGGTAAGCTACTATCTGAAAAAAACTATATAATATATAAAGCATTCTGATAAGCACAAGCCAAACAAATTTATATGATATTGTATAGTTTTATTACTGAATTGATTGATTATTAGTGGATTTAATTTAAACATATTTTTTTTGAAAAGGTGAACTTTAAATGTTAATACTTCAATTATTAGAATTTCTTGTGCCTGTCCTTGTTTCATTATTACTCTTATTGATTTATTCAGCGTGTCCATAATTAAATCCATAAAAGGCATTTAAAGGGGTTTTTGAAAAGCAGCATCATTCTCATGTACAATTATATAACTTTTCATTTTTGTTTTGAGTTTAGCGCTGTGGTTTTATCCGACAATAACTACTGTTTCTTACTTACTTTTAAAAGTTTCTTACAAGTAACTTAAAAAAAAAAAAAAAGAAGAAAGAAACAAAGTAATAGTTATAGTTTATAATTTTTTTCAAGGTCATGGTGAATCCAGAGCATATTCACTGAAGCAAAAACATGCTATTCCTGACAAATTAACTATTCATTTTGTTTTACCCCACACTAATAAAATAATGCATGCATGCAAACACACTTCACTGATAGCAAAGAACCCTGAATGTTTGGTCATATTATCCATGCCTTAGCCTTAACTTTAAAATGAAAGTTTATTGAGTAAATTAAACTCAGATTATAAAATACTACTATGGATGTGACCTGACCCCTTTTACTGGGGCACATGCTCCACTATTGAGCTGCTCTGCTTCAGTAAAATCTCACTTTGAAGTTTTAACAAGTTCTTACGTTTAGCAATGGTTTAATTTTGATTGATAATGATGAAAGAGAAGTTTTTTTGTTGTTGCCCTAAACCAAAATATGAAAGCAACCCTCAAATACAAGTTGTGGTGCCCCTGGTGGTCCAGGTCTATACACCATGGCACGATAATAAGCAATCTTGTTTTGACAAAAACCTTACTAACTGATGTAGATGAACATCAAACAAAATTTCTTCAGACAAGGAAGAAACATGAAAAACATAAGGAAAAAAAATACAGGCTGTAGTTGGTGATAAACAATCTAGCTAGCTAAACTAACTTACCTGCAGGACTGGCAATTGCAAAAGCCTGAGCATTTAAATGAATTTGGAGATTTAATCAGATTTTCCGTTTCAGTTGATGTGGAAGAACTTTCTAAGTTGAATCACAGTCAATGGATTGACAGCTTCACCAAAATTAAAAACACAGTTTACAGTTTACTGCTCAGAAAAATGAAACACAGTTTTATTTTATTTTTATTGTCTAATGTGGAAAAAACACAAATACAGTGGAACCTCAGATTGCGAGTAACGCAGTTTGCGAGTGTTCCGCAAGGCAAGCAAAGATTTTTATTAAATTTTGACTTGAAGAACGAGCAAGTCTTGATTTATGAGTACCGAGTATCATGTATCACGCAAACAGCAAACCACACACAAATCACAAAAAAATCAACCTATTACAAAATCAAAACTGAAGCAGAAGATCTTTTGGGCGCTGTTGTTTGTGTGTTGTGATGTGGATTAGACTGGTCAGTCCAGTGAATCCCACGAGTACTTGAATGGATTGGATTATGGGAAATTTTGAAAAAGCCTTGCATTTATATCAACCACATCATCTAGTGGCTATCATGTACAATATGTGTTGTCATGTATAGTATGTGCAGACATGTCGTCCTGCAATGAGGAATCAGTCTTTGGAACGTTTTCTGGTTTATTCACAGGACTAAAGGCTACATGAGGGGGCATAAGAGGTGCATGCACCACTACATCATTGAGCACATGCCATTCACATGTTCTATGTACATCTGGTGAACCACAGAAAGTATTACCATATGTTCTGGAAGTAAATAAGGGAGAACTCAAGAAAAAAGAGGGGAGCAAGCTAACATTAATATACTGTAGAACAAGAATAAATATCAGAAATCACTAACCATCACACACGTTGCAGAATTTGCCTCAGTGTGTCCAAACTCTACACACGAGACAATGAACATCTCTCTTTTACTCTTCCATTCAGATTTATAGATCCTGCTTTCTGCTTGAGTCTGGCATCACCTCAGTCACATCGCGGACAATGCCACCCCTGGCCCTTCATCAAGGAGAATCTTGCCTTCTGAGCTGTAGCTAACCCTGGACTGACCCCGCCTTATGTGGTTGGGAGTCATACACTTTCTAATGCCAAGACACGTTCTGCCAAAGCCAGGCAAAGCAAAGCAAGGCAGATGCCCCCAGAGACAGAGGCAGGTGCCCAGCTCGAGACAACACCATGTCATATATCTCTTCGTCTGCATGTATCTATTCAGTGCCAATAGAACACAATCTACTGATGTTACAGTGTTACAGTAATGCTTATTGACACTTTGGCTGCTCCTGTCAAATAAAGTCTTCTACAGATTCTTCATTATAAGCTGCCGTTGCCGCACGATTTGGCAGAGTGTCGATATACTGACACATTTGATTATGGAACAGTGTGTGAAGAGTTCTTTAAAAAACGTTTTTTAATGGAATGTGGTGTGATCTGTGATGGCATGCTCTCAAATAGAATATTCCTCTACCTCTTCTCTTCCTTTTGTTACTGTCTATTTGTGGTGCTAAGGCTCCTGGTTAGGCTAAGACTGGTTTTCAATTAGTATATAAGTTTTATGTGTGTGGGACTGTTCATATTCATTTATTGTTTTTTTATTATTATTATTATTATTATTATTTTTATGGAAGTGCTTTCCTAATGATTGTTTAATTAATTGGTTTCATTTTTAAACAAATGGTCCAGTGTCTAGTGTGTGTAGAGTTTAAAGGTAAGGTTTTGATGCTTTTATGAAAGTGTTTGCTTTCTGTACCTACATCAGTGAACAAACAGTAAGTGATCAGCAAAACTGTAAATGTTTGTGTCTCAACCGAGAGAAAACCCATTGTTGGAGACTTAATCACTCTAATGTGTCCAGCCCTGAGCTATGCTGTCTTATCGTCCAGCAGGAGGACAGGATGAGGCAAAAGGAACAGCTGCATTACCCCCATTTGCACAGAGTTAATGTGCAAAATGATGTGCTTTGACAAAGAGTCTGCAGACGTGAACGTGGTTTTGGTCTCTTGCTTTCATTCATCATAAGGCTGGTTCTTATGAAATTAAATTCTCATCACTTTGGCAGTGCCTAACAATATGCCTAGTCTTTCAGGACCTTTAGAGCCTGTTTATTTCCATCTTGCACTTCTTGAACTCATGGACCAAGGGATTCTTTCAAGCTCAGCAGTTAGATACATCCAAGTTATCTGATCGTATGTATTAGCAAAATAATTCCATCTTGTTTTGAAATATTTAAAAATAGGTGATAGTGAATGGGTTGAACTTTTGAAAAGAAGCAAGCTCAATATGGAACCGAACTTCTTATGGGATTCAGATCATTAAAGAATATGTATACAGATGGAAGATTAAAGAACTTTATTATCATTGTGTCCGCAACAAAACTGTTAACAAAATTGTGTCAACACTGAATGTTTTACAAAAGTGAAGAAACAGCAGTGATAAAACAGAATCTAATAAAAAATCTAAGCAACGTAAGACAAAGCTTAAAATAACATAAATATAATTATAAAGCTTAAAATAAAATAAATATAATTATAAAGATTAAAATAACATAAATATAATTATAAATAAATAACAAATAACAATTAACATCAATACAATTAACAAGTAGCAAGGAAGCAAATGGAAAATGTACAGCAAAAGTTGACGTATGTGACAGTTGAACAGATGATGTATCGGAGTGTTAAATGATGTGTGATTGATTGACTGCACATATACAAATATTGCACATACATAATATTAAATGAGTGAATGCTGCACATGCAAGTAAGTAAATAAAATAAATAAATATGAAAATTCTTCTTTTGTGAAGAAGATGTTTTTTTTTGTCTATTTGAGTGTGTGTGTGTGTGTGTGTGTGTGTGTGTGTGTGTGTGTGTGTGTGTGTGTGTGTGTGTGTGTGTGTGTGTGTGTGTGTGTGTTCGTGTTCTGAAGTGCCTGCCCGATGGGAGGAGCTTATGCAGATGGTGTCCAGGGTTTGTAATGTTTTAATGATGTTCGTTGGCCTCCACACACAGAGAATACTGTGAAGATGCTCTGGTGATGGAAGCTCTATGCCAACAATGTCCAGTGCTGTTTTCAGAACGTGCCAGAGGGCTTGTTTTTTTAATCAGCTTTGGGGCAGCTGCTGTACCAGGCTGCCATGCAGTTTGTTAAGATGCACTATGCGGTGTATCTGTAAAAGTCATCCAGCAGCTTTTTGGGAGGTTGGCTCTCCAGTCTTGCAGCCCAGGAGCGATTCTGTGGAGACTTCCAGGAGCCTCAAGCTGGAGACACTCTCCACAGCTTCTGTGTTGATGTGGACATGACTGTGTGTGGTGTTTTCCAGAGTCTTAAAATCCACTATGTCCTTGATCATTTTGTCTAGGTCATATTATTGTTGTCACACCTTACACCTTCCTGTTTGTAGCTTCATTAATGTGTGATAGGAACCCAATGACTGCTGTATGATCTGGTGCTCAGGGTCTGAGGAGGGTCCAGTGGCATGAACAGGAGTTAGTCCTATTACAGGGAATTTTGAATTTGTTGCCATGATTATTCGTATGATGGTATTAAATACTAAACTGCTATTTCTTTCCAGGTTGAGAGGGGGATGTGTTGAGAGCCACACAGATGGCATCCTCAAGCAATCTGTTTGACCAGTATAAAAACTGGTGTTGATTTATCCCAGCAGGTGTAATGTCTTGTACACCATCAGGCTCAGCTGCTTTCCATGTATTAGTGCTGTGGAGCGCCTCATAAGCGAACGTTTAAACATTCATGATTTAGCAGAGTTGGAAGGCAACATTTGCAACATATTTTATTCTTCTATTATTTCATGTAGATTATAAAGAGACTGAAACCATCACCTAGCATCAAGTGGCTCCCGCAAATGCTAAAATGCTTGTCTAAAATATGACTGTTCTACTATGCTTACTCGCTATAATGTGCAGAACAATAAATAACAAATTAAATCTTTGCACCAAACGTTTTTTTTAAATAAACACAGACATGAGTTACTTTGTCTTTGGCGAGCCAATCATTGCTACCTATCAATAGTAAGCTGCAAGGGAATGCATCTCTTTATGTACCAGAATTTCTGTGTTTGTAAAAGACAATCTATTCCTCTCATGATACAGATTGTGTGCAGCCATGCTGAATAGACGTTAACAGTTTCAGCCCGCATGCATGGGCTGCTTAACTAAAGCTGGGAAGCTGGGTGTGTGTGCCCTGCAATGGATTTGCGGTCTGTATAGGTTGTACCCCACCACGTGCCCAAAGTTTTCTGGGACAGGCTCTAGGCCCCCTGCGACCCTGTATAGGAAAAGTGGTATAGATGATGATTAAATAGATAAATTAAGGCTTTTTGCTTCAGGCTGAGTGAAGATTTAGCTGCTTCTTTTTCATACTCAAATTATTCACAGAGTATTGTCCTTAATTGGCAAATAAGGTTGGTTGTGTTAATGCTTTTGGCAGATCGACAGCCGATCGATCGGTGCACCCACATATACTGAAGTAAATGAAGCACACAGGAAGGAGCACTGACCTAGAAAATGTCTACATTTCTTAAATGTAGACTATTTTTAATGCATTTAAATATTATACAAACCGAAAATTCAATTCAGCTATTTATCACATGATTTGTACTAGACCACATTGTAAGTTAGAGCATTTTTCTTTGCATTAAACTGTTGGCATGATAGTCATTCAGTACTGTTTTTCTTCTCTTCAAACCGAAAAAAAAACAACAACCTTATTTCACTTTTCAGCTTACTCTTCATTAGGTGACTGATTTTGATCTGCTCATTGCTACAGTATGTACACACTTACTTCACTGTTCAGTAAGAAATACAAAGATTTATATAAATATATTCTGGCACCTCAGGTTTGTCATTTCCCCGCTGACTTATCCCAGTAAAAAACCCACACTAAATGACACCCCACCTACAGTCAGGTCCATAAATATTTTCATAGCAGCCCTATTTCCATATTTGCCTCAGTCATTTTTACACCTAAGTATTAATAATTACTGTATATGCTAATATTTATAATTGTTTGATTTTAAAATTACATTTGATTGTATAAAAAATATTGTATTTTTAGACACATTTCTGCATTAAAAAAAGTTGATTTTTGATATTTTTGTCGATTTAACTAAATTAAAGACGAAGGTCTAAACCTTTTTAGAGCAGTTGGCTATGAAACGTCAATAAATGTTTTGTTTTTAATCAAAGGAAAATGCAAGGTCACATACAAAGTGGTATAAAACTAATTTGAGATTAGCTCTGTTTACAAGCTTTATTTTTCACAAGCAGGATTTCCAATGTTGAAATCACACAAAAAGATTGCCTGGACACAATGACAATGGCAACAGGGTTGTGAATTGTTCTCCTATGATTATCATGCACGATTTGCCAGAATGTTTTAACATTTGTAGGGTTTGAGCTCGTTAAAGTTCTTGCTGATCTCTCGTTGTCTTCCACTGATGTTTTTCTGCTCTTGAAGCGTGCGTGCCACTCAAAACACCTCGAACATCTCATTGCGGCATCGCTGTAAACTTGCTGACTCATGTCAAATGTCTATGCGACAGATTTTTATTTTCCAGTTTCACAGAGAATTGCATTCTTTGTTTTAACTTGCCATCCATGATGTAATTGATAACAGACGTGATGGTCAGAATAGCACCGGTTTGCACGGCTCTTGATGTACACAGGACGATGTCTTTTGGCACACTGACTTGTGAAGGTCGGTGCTCTCTGTGACTGTGTGCAATAAAAATAGTCTCACAATGTTTGGATATACAGTATGTTTTTGTATATAAGCATGATTACAAGACTAAGTAGTTAATATTCACCTTGTGAACAGTGGGAAAAATTTTGAGAAAGCCATCTGACTTCTCTGTCCTTTTTACGTTATCATTATTCTTGTGTCTGTGTGTTGCATTTCATTACCACTTTAACGGCCGATAAAATGTAACCAGATGTACTTTTAGAGCACCTTGTATGATATTACACAATACTAGTGGCTGTTATATATTGATTCTGAACATTTAAAGACTTTAAGAACATTTTAGTCTTGCAGGCTAAAGCCAGTCTGAACTGCTAACGAGGCAGCTAGTTTCTCAACTGAAAAGCTTTACAAAGGCACAGTATTAGTGAGCACTTAAATGTACTTAAGAGCTCATGAATAAAATATGTACAGTGCAGAATATCCTAGTCACTCCCTTGTTCACATGTACCACCGAATGAATTAGATGCTTTGCTTGTCCAGCCATATTGGGTGAAGGATCAATCTTTAATTTTGCCAGTGGCAACCTTGACATCAGTCTGCAGCATTATTCATTGGCACTGCTGCTGTATGCTGTGCTTCTGCTTTCCCCTTCAATCATTAGACAGCTTCAGTGACTAGTTACCACTGAGTTGGCCCTTAAGTTCCGACAATGAGGTGCAGCTACTAATCAGGATCTGTCTCTGTACATGAGACTGAGCTACATTAAGTTCTGTATTTCTCTGTGCTGTTGCATTCCACTAAAAGCTTTTGCCAGTGCCTGCTTCTCTAATCTGCATTTCAATGCTTTTAAAGGATTCACTCTTTTCTTTGCTTGGGACTGATGAGTTGAGTCTTCTGGCCATTTCATTTGCTGCCACTCCAATAAAGGATCTTATTTTCTTTCTTCCCAGTGGGTTCTGCAGCCATATTTGCTGCTCTCTTCACTCCTTGCTTTCCAGAAGAAACGGCTGAATAGCCAGCATTCTTTCCATAGCCTATGAGTTGCTGGTTACTAATGGCATTATACTGCAGATGTTCAGAAGGCAACTAAGCAACAGGGGCAAAAAGGAGTACTTTTGTGTTGCAGTGTCTTTTTTATCGATTTTCTAAATTGTGCAACTCTTTTTTAAAAAATCTTTTGCCATGATACTTGTACCCCAGGAAAACATGATATACAGTAGTTAATGTCATTAGAGAGATTTGGATGCAATAAGGTTAAAATAATAATAATACAGTATTTAAGTTTTAATGTATTATATCCTTCTTGTGTGTAGTGGTATTTTTAAAAGTCATTTTTTCTGCTCATTCCAGAGGACACTGTACTGTACACTTTCTTCTTCATCTACTTGCTATACTTACAGTCATGTGTAGACGTTAGTGCTCATAACTGGGCAAAAACACAATAAATATCATCTGAATGTAGCAGGTCTTAGTATTAGGCAAAGACAACCTCAAACAAACAACGCACAACTATTTTCACTGGGCCATTAATTACCTTACAAAAATGAAGCCAAAAGAAAAATATATATATGTGGTTACTAGTCCCCCATAATATAATAGCTTTAGCAGTTATTCCTTTATTATAATGTGAGAGACTGATAACGTTGTACAAGAAACAATGACTTCAAGTTATTGTTTCCTGTACAACGTTATCAGTGTTTCACATTATAATAAAGTAATAACTGCTAAAGGTGGATCTACAAGTTGCAGCTTGTAGACCCATTATGTTGACCCATTCTTCTTTACTACATTGCTTGAGTTCAGTGAGGCTTTCGGGCATTTGCATTTGCACAGCTACTGTATCATAAGGCCTCACTACAGCATTTCAATTGAGTTGACTTTACAATAAGTCCAACAACTCCACTTTGGTTTCATCTGTCCAGTGTCCTGCGTCCATGTTTTTTTAGACAGAAGGGACTTTCCCTCTGCAACCCTTGCAGGCAAACCGTACTGTTCAGTCTTCTTCTAATTGTGCTGCCATGGACTTTAACATTTGTCATGCTCTGTGGGGCCTGTACGGTCTGACCTTGGGGTAAATGTGCTGCGAAGTTCACGCCTGAGAAGACCTGCAATTTTCTTGAATGCTTTCCACTTGTGAATATTATATAACCCTATACGCATCTCTTTGGAAATGATCAGCAACAATTGCTGCCCTGAGACCTTTGCTTATGTCTTTCCCTCTTGGCATTGATTAACATAAACCTGAATGTTCCAGATGAGCAAACTGCCAAAACGTTTGCTTGTATAAAAGTCTGCACACCTGCTGATGATCAGTTAATAAAGTCTAATGATTAGCAGCACCTGACTGCAACTTATCCTCTTAAATGCTGTGGATGCAGCAAGGTGGTATTGCCTGCATGTGTGTGTGTGTGTGTGTGTGTGTGTGTGTGTGTGTGTGTGTGTGTGTGTGTGTGTGTGTGTGTGTGTGTGTGTGTGTGTGCTTCATTTTTGATAAATAAATAATGACACATTGCAACATTGTTTTATATTACTGTTTGTTGGAGGTTATATACTAATGCTGACTACTACGAAGACCTATGATTATTTTTATTATATTTTCATTCGCAAAAAAACATAGAGGGCACTAACTTTTATACATGTCTGTATTTATGATACTGATAATGATTTTGATTAACAGAAAGTCAAGTGTTTTGTCGTGTTATATACGGTATCATGCATTGATTTACATACAGTGCATTGTGACCAGGGTGGTCAGACAAAAATGTAATTATTAAAATTGTCTGAGGTGCTCAGTAAACGTTGTCAGTAAGGGCCACTGACAAAATACCCTAAAGCAGAGTAATCAATAACAATGACAATTATCTGAGGAAATTTCCTCAAATTGATTCAAACTGGCTTATTATAAATGTTCCTAGACCTGAAAGGATGAGTAGCTCAGGGAGCCTGCGTGTGGTCTGATATGAAAAAGCACCAGCAAAATATCACAATTTATCTTTCCTGAGGTGAGATGCTCAAATATACATAATATTCTGCAGGCTACACAATGTACGCAATGTAAATAACCAATGATTGACGAGTGTTACTCTAATTTGTAACAGATAAATGAAATGCTTCTCAACCAGACTGCATGACCAATTATTCTCTCACGGACTTCCAGTCACATTGTCTTGATAAAATCTCACAACAACCAGTGTGAACACTTTGGCTCATGGTGTTGAAATCAAACAATTTTTACCTACAGTGAATCGTCATATTTTAAACTAAGAATTCCTGTTAGTGTATAATCTGTCATTCTTCACTTAAAAGTGAGCATTACACTTCATTTACAAGTTTTCTTCATTTGCATGAATTATTCCTCTGCAGTCCAACAATGTAAAGTATAAACAAAAGATGTTGCTGCTTGAATGAGTGGTGGTTTTCACAATCTACAGTAGCCTAACCTGAATGTCTTTGCACTCTGGAAAGAAACCAGAGTACCCAGAGGAAGATGCAAACTACTAATAGTGCCACCATTCTGTATTATTCTTATTCTTATTCTTATTCTTATTCTTATTATTATTATTATTTCATTATTTAAACTACTCAAGTTGACATGAGTATTTTATGTAAAATAAGAACCTTGTGCACCACATGGCTATAATCTCCCAGGGTAGAATATTTCTTCATCTTCTAGAAAAAATCTTGGAGAGAAGGCAAACCTATTATTTGGTGTATTGTCGCCACCAAGCAAGGAGCATCTTGGTTGAAATATGAACGAGGGGAAAAATCAATTATTCATTTACTTTTTCTTGGCGATTTCTTGAAATTTCTTGAAGCTTCCCTTCAGTCGCGTTTTAATATATTCTGCACAGTGCAGTGGAACCTGTTAGAACATTTTATGCTTGTCACAGTTGGTTCAGTTTTTCTTTAAATGTGTATCATTTAGTGAAACCATGACACCAAGTGGCAAACAGCATGTGTACCCCACATGAAGTTTATTTCATAGAGTTTCCTCTTCATACAATATGGCTGTAATTTATACTGAACAGGCAAGACATAAACATTACTGATATTTACACTGGTCCATCACGTTACAACAATTATGTCTTCTTGATGTCCAATATAAACCATACAGTGTGGGTGAAAATTAACAAAGCAATATTTAATGAACTTGTAGTATCACTGGAGCAACTTCCCATGGTGCACCACCCCATTTTGCTCTTAGTGTGCATGCCTGGTTAGACCAGCATTTTCCAGGACATGGCTGGGATGACGCAACACTCATGAATGCCCCCAAGACGTACAGAGCCCACTACATGTGATTTTTCTCCTGTGGGTTACGCAAATGCTGCTTGGAGGTGTGGATTCAGAAGATTCTCTTGATATCCCATGAGGCTCTAATATCCCAAACTACTTAGGCATTTATCCCCGGTCGTTTGAGGAATCTGGTTGACGCCACTAGTGCCTTTGAATTTAAAGATTCACTTTCATTTTCCTATGTAATAATGTACATGTACAATTTATATATATATATATATATATATATATATATATATATATATATATATATATATATATATATATATATATATATATATAATATATTTATATATTTATAATTATTTAAACAAATTTGCATTAGAAATGTGGACTTTTTAATATCTAGTTACTTTTCACCCACCCTACAGAAGAAGATGAAACAGAGCATGTTACAATTATTTTATTATGTTAAGCAGTGGGCGGGAAGGTAGCCTAGTGGTTAGCACTGTGGCCTCGCACCTTTGGGGTCAAGGGTTCGATTCTCACCTTGCGACGAGTGTGCAAGGAGTTTGGAGAGTGTTTGGCAGGTTTTTCTTCCGTTTACTCGGGTTTTCTCCCATAGTCCAAAGACATGCAGATTAGGCTAATTGGAGTTCCCAAATTGCCTGTAGTATGTGACTGAGGATGTTAGTGTGTGCCATGCAAGGGATTGACACCCCATTCCTGCTGTATCCCATCTCGTGCCCCAAGTCTCCTGGTATGGGCTCCAGGCCCCCTGCGACCCTGTATACAGGATAAAACAATGAAAAAGTTAAGCAATGTTCAAGTTCAAGTAGGCTTTATTGTCACTTCAACCATATACAGTACAGTTAGGACACAGTGAAACGAAACAACGTTCCTCCAGGACCAAGGTGCTACAGTACATGCAACATAAATTTAGAACATAAATTAACAGAAAAACTGAACTAGCGAACTAAGAGACCTAGTTAGCTGTATAGATGTTCCAACAAGCAAAGTATTGTGACCAGGGTGGTCATACAAATAGACAAAAATGTGATTATTAAAATTGAGGTGCTCAGTAAATTTTGTCAGTAAGGGCCACTGACAAAATACCCTAAAGCAGAGTGATCAATAACAATGACAATTATCTGAGGAAATTTCCTCAACTTGATTCAAACTGCTGTATTATAAATGTTCCTAGACCTGAAAGGATGAGTAGCTCAGCGAGCCTGCGTGTGGTCGGATATGATAAAGCACCAGCAAAATATCAGGAAAATGTTTCAGGTTGAAATGTAAGTTGTTTCAACATGATTGCACTCTTTAAAGACACGCACACCACCAGAGTTCTCACACCACATGCAGTATTAGTAACAGAATGATATACAGTTGCCTTACCTTCCAGCCTTTCAGACACTTTTATTTCTGGTAATTTATGAACTGTTACATGGGGCTTCATGGAACACTGCACCTAAATTAGACCACTATTTAGCATTCATGGCTTTGAGTTTCCGGAGTCCTTAATGACCTTTATCTTGAGATAATAAACAGTGCAAAAAGAGAATGCCTTGCAAATGTACACTGAACAATTCACAGCCTTGTCTTTGGTAAAATGTGCTTTTGACCTTACTAGACTAATGGACGAAGAACAAATAGAAATCAATGCCAGGAGCTTCAATGAGCATGGCTTTGCCACTAACAAGTCTAATCTAGTCAATTGGTGTGCAGATCGCATGGCCCTCTGTGGCAACTCCTTGACTTGACTTTATTCCTTTTTGTTACTATGCCTAACATATCCTTAAAATAAAAAGAACAAAGACACTGCTGTGACCTTGACCCCATTTGGATCGATTCCAAAACCTAGTTACTTAATTTGCAGGTCACAAGGACAATTGCATATAAATCTTACAAACATCTGGCTGCTGCATGGTGCAACAGAAAAGTTAGCTGTGTTATCCGAAGCTTGCACATTCCATTTCTGAGCCATTCTATAAGCATTTGTAGCTACAAAGCCTAAAGAACAAATTGCTTCCCTTTTAGGGGGTGACATTTGCTAGCCAATAATAAGTGTATGTGAGGTGTGTGTTATGCAGGCGGAGATGGGTGGATAGCACTTTCTTTAGTGTGTGTTACGCAAGCGCGATAAGTTTCATATTTAATTGAAGCGGTTTGAGAAAAGTGTTGCTTTAACCATTCAGGAATTACCATTTCTGTACACACACACACACATTCAATCTTTTTTTCTCTTCTCTCATTCTCTCAGTAATGAAGGTAGTTCTGAGTGTTACATTTGAATTTGATAGCTGTTCATTCCAACTCTCAACATGAGGTACTGTATAAAGAGGTTCCTATGCTGGTGAAGGTGGCCATTATTGGGCCAAAGAAAACAAAAAAAAAACCCACAGAGATAGCAAAAACATTGGGAGTGGTCAATACACCAATTTGCAACATTCTTAAAAAACAACTGGGATTTAACTGGGAAGCTGAGCAACAGGCCTGGATGACCATGGAGCACAACTAAAGTGGATGACCACAAAATTGTGTGGATGGTGAAGAAGAGCACTTCACAACAATTAGCCACATCAAGGACATTCTTGAGGAGGTAGGTGTGTCATTAGCAAAGTTCACAGTTAAGACAGATTTACAGATGCTTCACAGCAAGGTGCCAACCAGTGGTAATGGTCAAGAACAGAATTAGACTTCACCAGAAAAGGTTTTATTCTCTGAAATGATGAAATTAAAACAAACTTATACCATAATTATGGGAAGAGAATAGTATGGAAAAAAAAAAAAAAAAAACAGCTTATGATCCAAGCATACAACATTGTGTGTCAAACATGGTGGAGGCATATTATGGCATAAATGTACAGTATATAGCCGCCAGCGGAACCAGATCAGTGGGGTTTATTGATGACCTGACTGCTGATAAAAAGGAGCAGGATCATTTCTAATAAGGTATCAGGCTATACAGATGAAACTCAAAAAATTAGAATATCGTGCAAAAGTTAATTTATTTCAGTCATGCAACTTAAAAGGTGAAACTAATATATGAGATTCTTTAATATATGAGACTCATTACATGCAAAGCAAGATAGTTCAAGCTGTGATTTGTCACAATTTAGATGTTTATGGCGCAAAATCCACAATCTCAGAAAATTATAATATTATTATATAATAAAACAAAGATTGTACATAGAACAATGTTGGACCTCTGAAAAGTAGAAGTATGCATATGTACTCAGTACTTGGTTTGGGCTCCTTTTGCAGCAATTACTGCCTCAGTGTGGCGTGGCATGGAAGCTATCAGCCTGTGGCACTGCTGTGGTGTTATGGAAGACCAGGATGCTTCAATAGTGGCCTTCAGCTCTTCTACATTGTTCAGTCTCATGTCTCTCGTCTTTCTCTTGGCAATGCACCATCGATTCTCTACGTGGTTCAGGTCAGGTGAGTTTGCTGGCCAATCAAGCACAGTAATCCCATGGTCATTGAACCAGGTTTTGGTGCTTTTGGCAGTGTGGGCAGATGTAAAGTCCTGCTGGAAAATGAAGTCAACATCCCCATAAACCTTGTCTGTGGAAGGAAGCATGAAGTGCTCCAAAATCTCCTGGTAGACGCTGCGTTGACCCTGGACTTAATGAAGCACAGTGGACCAACACCAGCAGATGACATGGCCCCCCAAATCAACACAGACTGTGGAAACTTCACACTGGACTTCAAGCATCTTGCAGTGTGTGCCTCTCCATTCTTCCTCCAGACTCTGGGTCCTTGGTTTCCGAATGAGATGCAAAAGTTGCTCTCATCCAAAAAGAGGACTTTGGACCACTGAGCAACAGACAGTAAGATGCTTCTGACGTTGTTTGCTGTTCAGGAGCGGAATACGGTTTGCAAGTCCACTCCTTGTGAAAGTCCCCAACACTTTAAAATGGTCTTTTCCTGACAATCCTCTCCAGGCTGCGGTCATCCCTGCTGCTTGTGCACATTTTTCTTCCACATAACTTTCTTTTAATGTGCTTTGATACAGCACTTTGGGAACATCCAACTTCTTTTACATTTACCTTTTGAGGCTTTCCCTCCTTATGGAGGATGTTAATGATGGTTTTCTGCACAACTGACATTTCAGCAGTCTTTCCCATGATTGTGCTTCCTACCGAACCAGACTGAGAGACCATTTAAAGTCTCAGGAATCCTTTGCAGGTGTTATTGAATGAGCTGATTAGAATGGGACACTTTGAGCCTAGAATATTGAAATTTTTCACAATGTTCTAATTTTCTGAGATTGTGGATTTGGGGTTTTCATGAGCTGTACACCATGATCATCTCAAGTGAAGATACAACTGAAAACAGATAGACCCATAAACAGGCAGCAGCTGAAGGCAGATGCAGTACACGCCTAACACAGCACCATGAGGGATGAAATTCTGCAACTGATCATGTCTATAGGTTCAAGACTTCAGGCAGTCATTGACTGCAAAGGCTTTTCTTACCAATATTAAAAGCACTCCCAGTTTGTTAACATTCCTTGACAAACTCAGAAATATTCTCATCCTCCCGCAATGAGGAGCAGCCCATTCACTTGGGATAAACTTTCTGCCAGTCCGTTCTGGTACGCAACTATGTGTGTCACTATAAAAAAAGTTTTTATTTTATTGGAGGTAGGATTATCTGATATACTTGTAGCACTTTGTGACATTTGTGACATTATAAGAATATAATAGTTTTAACACTGGTAGCATTTCTGGCACAATGTTTTTACTGGTTTCCATCAATGCACGATTTTGACTGTTAATCATGCAAATAAAATTAAATAAAATGTACATAACCTCCCAAATAATTAAGAAACCCTTTTCAATACTAAACAGCAACCCAAAATTTTGCATGGATTTATTGGGGGAGTGGTACAGCAGAAAAACAGCCTTTTCTGTTAGTATGCACAAATGCAGTAAGCTTGGGTAGGCAGAATGAATTGATAGATCAGCCAATCTCTGCATCACATGCGGTATGTTTTTGCCAGAAGTCGCTTCTGAGACACAGCCCCGATTAGGTAACGCTTTTTAAAATGATTTCATTTTATTTTACACAGCTTTAAGCTAAACAAACAAACAAAAAAACTGATTCGGACCAACCCATTACTTTTTAAAGAAAGCTCCCCAATCAATCACGAGTTGAGGCTGCTTGAGTAGCCCATATACTGTACACTCTTAAATATTCCTACCAGGCAAACGTTTAACTCAAGCAGCTTGGCTAGGACAAAACTAGCAGCAATGCATAAAGTGCAGAGAGGATGACACAAAACCGCATCTCACACACACAATGCGGAGATCTAATCTCAGTTCAAATCAGGGGTTACATTCATTATCACAGCAGTGTGAAAAAGGCCAGCCACGAGATCCTTACTTTTACTGACAGGTTAATTACTGACATCTGCTGGTGAAACAACAGACTATACTTTTGTGATAAAAGTATCCTGTTCCCATTAAGAATAGCAATGCACAAGAAGAAAGAAAATAATACATCATGATAACAATTGACTGATAAGCAGTTTGATATTCATTTGTGGCTCGTTTATTAGTCATTTCATGCGTGAGTGTTGAATGTGCATTTTTATAGCTGTTGTAGCTGTGTTGTACCCATTGCCTGACCTACAAAGATCAAAAAACTTTAATAATTATTAAAGTAGTATGTGCTTTCATCTTTCCCATTTTGCTGAATGACTAAAGGAATTTGGCCTCTGCGTCACCTCAGATTTACATCCCACTGAAATAAAAAGCCACTGATTGGTTCTTAACCATGCAGAAGGAAAACACATGCTTTTCTTAATTTTCTTCAAGGGAGAAACGTTTTAAAGGGGAAAACAGATTAAATTAATACTTTTCAGTAGATAAAGTAAGCCAAATCCACTGTCCTTGAACATATTTTACCCATCTTTGTTGAACAAGAACTTCAACATTTTTCCACACACATTTGTAGAAATTTTATTTTTCCTAGGCAGTTAATAATGTTAAATTTGAATTACTTTACATTTCTACAGTGTACTTGATTTCATTTTCCAATTAAAAAATGCTAATGATTTATTATTGTTCGTACTATCCAGTATCACCAAAATGAGGATGGGTTCGCTCTTGAGTCTTGTTCCACTCACAGTTTCTTTTTCTTGCCATCATTAACTCTGTCTCGCTTATTACTGCATAATGAAATTGTTTATTCTTCATACATCTCAGCTTTGTCAGGAGGCTGGGGTTGGATCACAGTGTATCAGCTAAGATACAGTGCCACCTGGAGCAGACAGGGTTGCTCAAGGGCCCAACAGCATCATGATGAACCTGTGGCTCGAACCGCCGACCTTCTAATCACCCAGAGCCTGAAGTGACTGAGATACTCCACTGAGATTTCACTGAACACTTTCTAACTCCACGGTCTTTCCTGGTTTTTATTTCTTTCTAAATTGTAAAGCAATACTAAAGGAATCCAAAATATACAATAATCTCCTTTGAACAGTTGATATTCAGATATGTCTGCTACTTATGCTCTGTAAAGCCTTCATAACGGCTCTAATCTGAGGTGCTATTAATTGGTGATTTCTGAGGCTGGTGATTCTAAAAAAACTTCTCTGAAGCAGAGGTACGTTTTGGTCTTCCGTGAGAGCCAATTTCATCATAATGCTTGATGGGTTTTGCAAATGCACTTGACAAAATTGTTCTTACAAGAATACAGTATTGTTCTGGACTATAAATCCAAACTTGTGTCTACACACACACAACCTGATAGTCAAAATTTCAGACACACTATCTTCTTGTGTTCTTTTCTTTATTTTTATTTCAACATCTAAACTGTGAAAGCACACATGGAATTATGTAGTAAATAAAATATATATACATTTTAGAATGCCCAAGGTAGTCACATGTAGCTTTGATGACAGCTTGGCACACTCTTGACATACTTTCATCAGTTTCACAAGGTATGGTATTCACAAGAATGGTTCTCAGTTCACAATGTGTGCCTAATTAATCTATTAAATTAATCTAAGAAGGCAAGAAATGTCACAATGTGTTTTAGCCCATCAGATGTCTTGTGCAAATGAAGGGTGAGTACAGTCATTAGCCCCATTAGTGCTACTACAATTACTTTACAGTCAGCAAAACAATCAAGCGCCATGATAAAACCGCCTACATAATAAGGAGAGAAATACCAAGAGCTACCTCTGCTGCAAAGGATACGTTTATTATTAGAATGACCAGCCTCAAAAACTACCAATTTACAGCACCTCAGATTAGAGGCCAGTTCAAGCAGCAGGCATATTTTAACTTTCAGTGTTCAGAACAGACTGTTTGAATCAGGTCTTCATGGTCAAATTACAGCAAAAAAAAAAAAAAAAAAAACACTTTGGAAGAACAAGCTGAAGAGATTTGCTTGAGCTAAGAAACATGACGACTGGACATTAGTTGAAAAACTGTCCGACAAGTCCGAATTTTGGGGTCTAATCACCATGACGTTGGAGTCAACAGACAATTCCTGAATGGTGGTTCATACTATGAAGCATGGAGGAGAAGGTGTGATGGTGTAGGGACGCTTTGCTGATGACAAAATCGAGGAAACACTCAACCAGCATGGCTACCACAGCATTTTGCTGCAACATGCCACCCATCTGGTTTGCACTTGGGGACCACACCTCTAGGTTAAGTAAAAGCTGTTTGTTCAAGAAGCAGAGTAAGCATCAGATGACCTGGCCTCCACAATCACCCAATCGAAATCCATTTAGATGGTTTGGGATGAGTTGGACCAGACAGTGAAGGAAAAGCAACCAACACCTCTGGGTTCAAGATGAGAATGAGAGTTGAGAATTCAAAGAGTGTGCAAAGTGCTCATTAAAGCAAAAGGTAGGTACTCAGAAGAGTCAAAAACATAACACATTGAATTATTGAATACATTTTGTTGATTACATAATTCCACATTTGTTCTGTGAGTTTTAATACTTTGATTATGAAGATAAAATTTTGAAAACAATAAAAATAAAGAAAAACCATTTAACTAGAAGACGGGTCCAAACTTTTGACTGGTGGCTGTGTGTAGTTTATTTATTTATTTTCACTAGTAATCTTTTGGACGACACAATCATTCTCAAGCCTCTAAAGCAGCACTCACACAACATACCTTATAAACTTGTGTCTTAAGACTTAAAAGAATGAGTAATATAAGCTAATTCTCACCCAGGGCAATGCTTCATAGGAATTTACAATTTAATTCCTGGTTAATTTAATGCAGGTCACTGCACAAACAATTTTAAAATGATGCCGATGCCGCCCCCCCCCCAAAAAAAATACTCATGATTTCTTAAAGATATAACCAAACATGACTGTCCTTATGGATGAAAATCAACACACAGATGCAAAGAGAATCATTTATTCATTCAAATGAATGGGTTAAAAATCATAGAATGGGTACACAAAAGGGAATTACTGGGATGCAACAGAAATCCAAGCTCCAAAAAACCCTACACTCTATAATTGGGTGTGAAGTTCACGACGTTTCTATAAATTACAAAAATAAATAATACTTGTACAGAAATTTAAGGATAAAAAGAGCAGCAATGTTTTTGGGTGATTGTTAAATAATCCCAGTAGAGAATACATAGTGTCATCATAACAACTTATTCATCCCTACGTTTGACAAAATATGCCCACAAAGGGGGAAAAGAATAAGGAAGTCATGGCAACTAATGACAGTAAAGTTAAAAATCAGTTTAGTATCTTCTTTTCCACATGACTAAGAAAGTATTTAAAGGAAATCTGCCTTATTTGGATGAGGCAGTCAAATCCCAAGGTCCCTTGACATAAGCGACAAACTAACGAAGGCCCAGTATTACTTTGAAGAGTCCGTCCGGGGCATCAGCAAAACAGAGCAGAACTTTTAGTCAGACACCATATCAAATGAAAAGAATACATGGATACTAGAGGCACAAAAGAATGATGTAGCGATTGATTATTTCTACAACAAGAAAAAAAAAAAAGACAATTCATTGTGTTCTGGTCTTGTGCTTTGGCTTTGTACTCACATAGCTCTAACATTTGTCACATTGCCTCTACTGAAGCCTCAGTCTTGGTTTATTAATGTCTTCAATTGAGCATTTTACTCCAAAAGAGGCTTTTGAAAGAAGAGTCACCGTTTTCTTTTTTCTTTTTTTCACCAAAAATGTCTACTCCCTGGAGGTCTCAAATGGTCCTGATACTGGAGCACACTTCTTTTTGAAAATATCAGTGTCAGAGACCAAAGTTGTTGTTTTTTTCCTTTTGTGCTCAGTCACATTCCGTTGGATATACTTCCCTGGTTTGACACGAGGATCTGATGATGTTTCTAGTAGACCTTCAAATTAGCTCGAGTACCTTTAAGAACAAGAAAGATGGTCAAGACTTGAATAAGAAAAGCGTTTACCAGCATCCATACAGATACTCAAAATCAAATTCCAGACATTTTAAGGGAGCCAAGACCCTGACCAGTGCAAAAGTGATTACTGAAAACGAATAAGCAAGTGAGTAAATTTTCAAAAGACTTTTTAAGCTCTTTTCAGCTTTTGTTGAATTACTTATTTTACAAATGAAATTAGTTTCACAAGCCGGCATTTGCCAGCTTGTTCATGTGGAACCACTTTTCACAGTAAGGTAATTTGACTGACATTGCAGATTCTGTGTAATTTTGTCAGCACAGTGATTATGCCATGCTTTGAAAAGCATACTGCTGAAAGAGTGTACACAAAGCTAACCAGATTACAGTCTTAATGAAGAATGTGGAGCTGAAACATTACCTCAGAGGCTTTCAGTCAGGTGAAACATTTTAGGGCTAGTAGATATCAGATGTAAGGGTTTACACACAAATATTCTTCAAATAATTTTAATAATAAATCTTAAAAAGTGTGTCCAAGCAAAATTGGCCAGTAACTGAAAAAGTTAAACACACATCTGCACTAGTTTGTGGTCTAACCCCAACTTTATAAAGCTAAGAGACTGCTCTTCCTCTGTCTGTTAACTTGTATATTATACCTGACCTGCACTACATCTACAGCACATGGCTCTGGACCATGGTCAGGAATACAGTGAAGGAGCTCAGTCATCCAAACAATGGACTCTTCTCTCTGTTGCAGTCAAAAAGCGCTCCCACTCCCTGAAGCTCAACACAGGGAGAATGAGAAGCAACTTCTTCCCACAGGTCATCCAGACCTTCAATACGGACAATACTTAGGACTAATTACTTGGACTATACGCACACACTCTGCATTCCTATAAATATGCAGTATAAAGTATATCCTTACATATTTTTAAATATAGATTTTTATTTACATTGACATTTTCAACAGAACTACCTCAGCATGGTGTCGCATAGCTCATTATC
The DNA here is from genome assembly GCA_013621035.1 of Clarias magur. Lineage (NCBI taxonomy): Eukaryota > Metazoa > Chordata > Actinopteri > Siluriformes > Clariidae > Clarias > Clarias magur. The sequence goes on along the minus strand of QNUK01000395.1, from coordinate 590,772 downwards.
TTTATTTGCACATATAACTAAACATTAAACTTTATTACAAGACAAGCAGACCACTGCTGCCAAGCATGCTTTTACATTCTGCCAGACTATACTTATTTTATATTTAACTTTTATAGGTTTTATTCTCAGTGTACATTGTATCTTTAGTGTAAATAAAATTTGTGTAATTTTATCTTCCCGTCATGGCCACTCTTCCTTACGGAAAGAGCACCATCCATCCATCTAGGAATCTTTGTAGTGTAGGACAATGGTGATTACAAGTGTATTTATTTTTCACCCCTAGTAAGGCCTCTGGTCAGTCTCTTTCTTTTGTAACGCCAGGCCAGCTTCTACAGCTATATTCATGGCAAGGCCTGTGGTCAACGTTCACACTCATTCACACATTGCAGGCAATTTGAGAACGCCAATTAGCCTCCTTGGACTGTGGGAGAAAATCAAACTGCCCTGAGGAAACCCACCAAGCACTTTATCTTAAAATCACATACCTTGATTGTCCCTTGACTGTTGGCTGCAATCAGGACATTCGACTCCTGCAAATTGAAAAACAGGTTTGTCACCAGAGAACCAACAACAAAACAAAAAATGCCTCCTCATTTGTTACCAAAATAACACCCAAGTAGGAAATTTAATCAGCATCAGTGAGGCAAGTAGGCACACAGCATGCTTATTAAAGCACTCAGAGACTGGCTCGTGTTTGTATTATTATGAAAGGCTTGCTTACACATAATGTGCGACACCTGCAGTAAAAATGTCTACATGACTAAAAATGTGGCTTTGTTTAATCGTCCTTAATGATTTTACCAAAATGTCGTGCAACATATCCAAAAAGGACAAAGCTGTCCCAAATGACCTCATGATCAAATTAAAAAAACACCAGAAAGAGTGTGAAGTAAATTTAAGAGCACAAAGTGGTTCCAACCGAACCAAAAGCACAGGCATTTTCCTCTCATTATTCAAGTTTGCCGAGTGTTGCAAACCTCCTTCAAAAACCCGGCCACCAGATTCCCCTTCCCTGATATTAACCATGACAGCACTGTGACTGGAATTTTAGCAGGTAACATTAAAAATATATATATTTGCCAGCTTGTACATGATTATTTGCTAAATTTAACACCAACATATTAGGTGACTTCAATTTTACACATTTAATGCATACACTCATTTTTTGGTAACTGAACTATTCACTTTGCGGCTCATGGATACCATTTGCATGTTAACAATGTCCACTTTCTTTTGGTGCAAAATGGCAAGACATCATTCAGTTGATTTATATTACCACTAACATTCTGTGATCCAAAGAATTAATAGAAAAGCTGTCATTCCATCAACAGTCCCTCTTTTCTCAACTACAACAGTTTTTAGCTCCTTTTGCCTCCTTATTGCTGTGTGGAGAAAACATTACTTAAAAAAAAAAAAATAAAAAAAAGACAGGGGAGGGATAATGCCGAGTCAAGTTTTTTTTCCCCCTGCAAAATAACATCTGTACAAATCTGACAAAACCATAGGTTTTCAAAAATTGTTATAAACATAATAATATAATAATTAAATATTAATAAAGAAAGAAAGAAAAAAAGAAAGAAAGAAATAACCACCACATAATGCCAAACTTGCTATAATCTGCTTTTAAACATTCCCTTTGAAATACCCCATCTGTCATTTACTGAAAATGTGTGCAAGTATAAACCAGGACTCTGAACCCTTACCCCATCTGGTAATGCCCGCCAGCATACAGCACTGACAAACTCATTAGTGTCGTCTTCCTTCTTGTCCTTGTCCAGAACGCTCTTCACAGTGTCAAACTTGAAGGTCAGCAATGTTTTGGAGAGCCCCTTGTAGTACAAGTATAGGGAGTTGTTCTCACTTCCTGGAAGCAGCAGAGAGACCACATTAATTTGGACATGAAAATTGACAGTTTGATGAGATTTGCTAAAACTTTTATTTTGTCAAATTTTATGCTTTTATGATTTTATGCTTGCTCCTGGATTCTGTACAGAAATTTAAAAGGGGGATAGAGGAGTTGGGGGCTAAAGGGAAAGTTGAGTCTTTTATAGGGAGTGTATAAAGGGGTATATTACTTACCACATGCTACATAGTCTCCATTAGAGGCCAGGCCTACAAAGTTTTTCTCATTGATGTGGCCTTTGAAAGAGCGCAGACAGTGAGGCTTGTTCACATTCCACAGCTTTAGCTGGCTATCTGTGGAGCTATAGGAAATCACAAAAGTCATTCATATGCTCATGTTGCAGGACAGCTTGTTCCAGCTCCCTAAGAAGTCAGAAGTCCTACAGCTTGTTTTAAGTTTTAAAAATAATTACACAGCTTAAGTAAGGTTTAGCTATATACATACGCAGACACAATCTCTTCTCCGTTGACGAACTTGGCATAGGACACAGCCTTCCTGTGACCTTTGAAGACCATGATGGGCTGCTTAGTGTTCCGCAAATCATAGTAGTGGACACAGTGGTCTAGGTGTGCAGAAAATTAATTTGTAAAAAAAAATTCTGCACAATTCATTCATTATTTTGCAGAATCCCTCATAAGACCAAAGATACAAAACATCTTTGTATCAAGGTAAAAACAACTGGCAACTCCGCGTATTGTAGCACTACACTAGGTACAAATTGGCATAACATACTGGCTGATCACATCAATTTATGCCATTATGTTATGCCAATTTGTACCTAGTGTAGTGCTACAAAGGAAAAGCATGTTTGTTTAATACATTATCATATTGGCTGATCACATCAATTTATGCCATTATGATAATGTATTAAACAAACATGCTTTTCCTTTCTGTTTCAAAGTTACACAATGATGATTAAAGTAGTTTCTGCTGTTACTACAGAACATACATGGTTTAAAATGATCATTGTATATTTTCTATAGGATAGCATAGTGCTTGAGCAGTCCTATTAATCAACAAGCAACTAGAGCTGGGCGACATGCCCTATAAATTGAATCTCTGATTTTTTTTTTGTTGACAAAATTAGATTTTCGATTTCTAAATTATTATTTTTCTTAAAATGAATAAAACACAAAAAAAGGTATAGGATGCATTTTTGTTTAAGCAAAACAATATAACCAAACATGAATTGCTTATTTGGACTAAAATACCACACACACACTAAAGACCCTCTTTGATGGGGCACTTGTAGCAGGAATAGAGAGGCACTTCTTTGCCTCGTGTTGCTTTTCATGTTCTGAAAAATACCCTCGGCTTGGAAGCTCATATCAGGGGTCGATTATTTTGAGCATATGAATAAATCCAGGCT